>JAWHQI010002273.1:0-40714 GCA_033032865.1 Dactylorhiza incarnata | reverse complement strand
TTCCGTCGATTGTATTAAACTCGTATGACCCATATGAGTGCAACACAACTTGTTTCGTTTGAATTCGAGGTGTTTGGTGAAACTAACCATTTTAGGTAAGGTTGTTCGACACAACGACCACAAAATGTCATTTTGAGCAAATGAGCTCATAATTGACTTCTGCCATTTGTTTTAGACTCGTATGATCCATATGAGTGCAACGCAGCTCGTTTCATTCGAATCCGATGTCGTTTTGCAAAAGTTACCGTTTTATGTCACGTTGTTCTGCACGGTCACCCTAAAAAATCATTTTGAGCAAATGAGCTCGTAATTGACTTCCGTCAGTTGCGTTAGACTCGTATGACTCATACGAGTACAACGCAACTCGTTTCATTCAAATCTGAGGTCGTTTTGTGAAAATGACCATTTTAGTTCACGTTGTTCGACACGATTGCACCGAAATCACTTTTTGAGTAAACAAACTCGAAATTGATCATGATTAGTTACATTGGACTCGTATGGTCAATACAAGTGCAACGAAACTTATTTTGCTATATTCCGACGTCGTTTAGTTAAGTTAATAAAAATAAATCTCGTAAAATTATACGATGTCTCAAAAAGAATGAACGCTTAAATTTAACCACATCGCATCAATATTTACTCGTCACTCGACGACTAGAACCTATATTGACCTTCACTCACATGGAAGACCCACCTTAGAGTTGACTTTGGTCAAAGTCCCTTAAAGTGGAATTTTAAGCTTTAAAATAAGACCCCACTTGAAGCCAACCATTTGTTGTTGGGCATCAATCCCATGACAACCAAGTAGTGGACTTGGATATTTTCTAATCCACGGTTAGACCCATAAGTTGAATCTAAGCTAACCCAAGGCTTAGCCTAAACCTTAGTAGTGTTTTTAGACATTTCCTAAGCCAACCAAACTTAACATACAACCCTAAGCTAACCTGGTGGACCTAACTCATCCAAGTACAACCCCCTCCACTTAGTTGTTGCCACCTGCCACCTCCACCAAACCATGGTGGCTTAAACTCCACTCGGGTAAGACGAAGAGAAGGGGAGTGAGTTCTCGGCTTGGCTATATAAATCCCCCATTTGCCCTCAGGGGAGAACACCACCAACCAAGCTCAAACTAAACCCGGTCCCGCCATCTTGAGTCCTCTCCGGCGCCGTAGAAGAAATCATGGGCGCCACCCATCACCCTCCTTGGCGGACTCGCATGGAGGGCTCCCCAGAGCCCTCTTGACTCTCTGAGAAGCTACCTCTCGTCGAAGAGGGCTTGACGACCCTCTCTAGGGAAATTTCAGGCGGTGACACCGTCGGAGGGCAGAGCTTCGGCGGTGCCAGTTTCGTAGAGCTTTGTAAAAGCACATCCTGGTGGCCGTCGGTGGCTCTAGGCAGTCGGACCACCGCAAAGAAAGGCGCCAGTCTCCGCTAAGGCGGTGGCGCGGCAATAGGCGGCGGTAGTAGAGACACGATAGTCTTTGTCGCCATCAAAGCAAAGCATTGATTGGATCCCCACAGCAAATCCGCGCCCGATACCTTGTGGGGCCGCGGCTTCTACCTCGATTTGTCTCGACCTCAGCCAGATCCAACACTTGCAGATTGGTGCAGGGCTCAATTAATTAAACAAAAATCTGTTGGATTTTGTTATGGCTAAATGCATGCTCAAATGAAAAATCTTTTAGGGCCCGTTCGTTTGGACGGAATTGGAATTCGATATGGAATTGAATATTGATAAATATTATGGAATTAAATATTGGTGACTAATTCCAATTCCAACGTTCGCCTAATAAACAATATTGTTGAATATTGTGGAATTTAATCAATACTTTTGTTCGTTTGTTAAATAAAATTTAATTTAAGAATTGAAAAATATTACGAAAAAGCTAATATTTATCACATATATTATAAACAAATGTATGTCATGGCGATGATTTTTTTCGCCCGAGAACGATTTTTTCCGTCCGGGCGCAATTTTTCGCACAACCGCGATTTTTTCGCCCCGGACGCGCATTTTTTGCCCGGCTCATTTTTTCGCCCGGGCGCGATTGTGTCCCGGGCACGATTTTTTTGCCAGGGAGCAATTTTTTTCCCGGGTGCGATTTTGCCACCCGCCCGGCCGAAAAAAAACTCACATAGGCGATAAAAGTGCGTCCCAGCAAAAAACCGCTCCACGGTGAAAAAATTGCGCCCGAAAAATAGCCCCCGAGATACAAATCTCGTAGGGCGAAAAAAACTCCCCCGGGCAAAAAATCGCACCCGGACAAAAAACTCTTGCCCAAAAATTGCGTGCGGGCAAAAAAATCGCTCCCTGACGAAAAATCGCGTTTGAGCGAAAAAATCGCGCCGGTGCGAAAAACTCTCCCTTAGGAGAAAAAATTTGCGTCCGGGCTTAAAATTCGCGTCCAGGCGAAAAATTCGCGTCCAGGCGAAAAAATGCTCTCGAGGGAAAAATCGCGCCCGGGTGAAAAAATTGCGCCCAGGTGAAAAAATTGCGCTCGGGCGAAAAAATCGCGCACAGGAAAAAAATTGCGCCCGCGCGAAAAATGCGCGCTCGCGCGAAAAACTCGCGCACAGGAAAAAAATTGCACGCCCGGGTGGCAAAACATGCTCCCGGGCGAAAAACGCGCCCCCGGGCGAAAAACGCGCGCCCGGGCGAAAAAACGGGAGCCAGAGCGAAAAATGTGCGCCAGGACGAAAAACTCGCGCTAGGGCGGAAATTTTCCTCCTGGGCAAAATTTGGGCGTCCGGGAGAGAAAAACGCGCGTTCGGGCGAAAAACTCGCGCCCGGGCGAAAAATTGTGCTCCCAGGCGCATAAACGCACGCCCGGACGAAAAACGCGCGCCAGGGCGAAAAACACGCGCCAGGGCGAAAAACACGCGCCAGGGCGAAAAACGCGCGCCAGGGAAAAAATGCGCGCTAGGGCGGAAAATTTCCGCCCCGGCAAAATTTGGGCGTCCGGGCGAAAAACGCGCGTTCGGGCGATAAACTCGCGTCCGTGCGAAAAAATCGCGCTCAGGCGAAAATTGTGCGCCCAGGCGCATAAATGCGCGCCCGGGCAAAAAACGCGATAAATCGAGCGTGTCGACTCGCCCAATTCCGATATGTCTAGCTAGATTTGTGCTTAGGCTAAAATCAATTTCATGATATTCAACTCAAATTTCAATTATTAAAGCTACCTAACAAGCGAACGACGTAATTGGAATTCGACGTCGAATTTAAATTTCAAGTCTTCAATTCCGTCCAAACGAACGGGGCTTAACATCAAAGTTGAAGCATATAATGAGGGCTACACTCAGTAAATTTTTAAGAAGTTTTGGTCATGGTTTACTATTTTTAATAAATTATAACGTGATAAAAATCCTCTATATGAATATTCAGAGGACCTGTCCTTGATTTTTTAAAATTTATATTAGACGGGTAGAAATGATCTACACCCATAATAGAGGTTTGCTAATTTTGAAGTTGGTTTCTATTTAAATAATTTAAAATAGGACAAGAATCTCTGATTTTGATTATCAGAGGAACTTTCCCTTAATAAAAATATATGTAAAAATTTGGACAGATGGGTAGATGTGATCTAGACCCTATGTAAAAGATTGAAAATTTGGGAACATTTCTTGTATTTTTAGTAAATTAATTGAGGGCTAGTGATGCACAAATAAATTAGCATGGGTCAAATCAGTTATCAAAATGCCTTAGAAAATTATGGGGAATTAATTGTATATGGTAACCCTAGCCCCTAGTATTAATTTGGTAATTTTCTAATCAGATCTAATATTTTAATAGATTAAAATGGGCTAAATATTGGTACATAATTTTCAGGGGATAAATTTGAACACAAAATACCCTGATAAAAATCATGGTGGTTAATGAACTTATACTGAACCTCCAGTTTAAGTTTGGAATTTTTTTGGTTATATCTAGCATTTAATAAATTAATTGAGCCAAAATCGTGTTATTTAATTAAAAGCCAAAATTGAATTATAAGCTCAGACGTGCCTAGTGAGCCCTGAAATAAATTACCATTTTAATCTCGCAGGTAATACAATATAAGAAGAGTAACTTAAATAATTATCAGGTTCGGGCAACTCGAGACCCGGCAAATCCCAGAATTTAATTAACACTTAAAAACTACTGGATCCGTTCGTTTCGTAGGTTTGATTGAAGAATTGGTTTTTGTACAAAATCAAAAATTCAAAGGTTTTGATTTTGAGCCAAACTCAATTCTTGTGTTCGTTTGCAGGATGGTTTTCACTCACAAGAATTGAAAACTGTCAATTTTTCTGTTCGACTATAGGATGATTTTTCAGGCACAAGTTTCTGCGAGATTTTTAATCATAGATAATTAACGTCTTTAAATCGGGAAAAATATTTAAATTAGCTAAAATAGTATTCATTATCAAATAATGCTTATAAAATAGTAATCATTATTTTAAGAGAGAAAAGAACGGAGTTTTCTCTCAGAACTGACCAAAATGAGAAGGTTTTCACCATATGATATTTTCTTAATGGATCCAACCCGGTAGGTTTTGGAGGAAAACTAATTCCCACCATTAAAAGACCAAGCGAACACTTATGAAAGAAATTGGATTACCCAAAACCAATTCCTTCCTACAAAATCTACCAAACGAACGGAGCCTTGTGGTAATTATGAGATATGCCTCCTTGGAACGAAGATGCATCCTTGGAACGGAGATGCCTCCTTGGAACGGAGATGCCTCCTTGGAATGGAGATGGAACCGTAGATGTAGAGGACTTTCAATTATACAAAATTGCTTCTTATTTCTATTATATATTGCTCTATTTACTGCACCTTATTTACTTATGCACTTTATTTATTGAACTTCATTTATTGATGGTTTAGCTTTATTGTGCATCCTAGATTATTTATAAGCCATATTTTATAGTTAAACTAGAGATGGGAGATTTCTTCAAGGTTAAGCCTAAATAATGCCGAACTCAATCAACTCTCTTGTTTGGAGAGCAATGCGATCGAGTTTGATTTATTGACTATTATTCTATTTTGCAATACTTTATTATTTAGAGGTAACCTGGGGATGTTAAATTCACTCGATCAACTCTCTTGTTGGGAGAGCAGTGCGCTCAAGTTCGAAGCCTTGTGTTGACGCCAGGAAAATCCTGACCTCAAAATTCAGACCGATGCAGCCGGAGGCTACTCGCCCAGCAGTCCAACGAGATGACTTGGCTGGCGACTACGACGAAGCTAGAAGAGCAACGAACCGGACCCCAGATGCTGCGGCAGGGAGGTCCCACCACGTACCAAGAAGCTCAAGAGAGTCTTCCCCTCCGAAACCAAAGTGGCCGAGCTTGGTACAGGGAAGGCACCGGCTTGGCTGAAAGCAAGGGTGACGGGCTCGAGAGTTCGGGAATCGGGGTCCTAAAGCTCAAGTCCAGGTGCCAATCCAAGTACCCCTGGGGTCCTATTTATAGGAAAACCAAAGGGTAGGGGGGCTTTTTATAGCCCAGACCCCAACCCGGTGACTATGGGTTACTCGGCGAGTACCATGCCATAGTCGCCCATCGGGCGAGTATTGGGTGCTGCTCGCACACGCCGGGCCAATACTCGCACAGGGCTTCTGCTGCTTCTTGCGCGTGCCGAGCTATTCTGGTTGATACTCGCCTACCTGGCGAGTATGACCTGCATACTCGCCAGGGTCTCTTCTTTCCTGCCTTGGATTGCTGGTCTCTGTGTTGACCTTTTGACCTTGACTTCTGTCTACGTGGCCTCGGGGGGGTCCACCATCGGAGAATGAGGGTTGTACACAATCCCCGCTCTTTGCGAGTAACGTAGTTGCTTGGAAAGAATCATGCAACCTTCATTCGACGAGCTTGCCCACTGGCGACTATTGGCCTATACTCGCCATTTCGCTGGCCGACGCTTGAGCTCTATAAATAGAGGGGCTGGGGTCTCTGATGGCACGTCTTTTCTGAACTCGCTCAAGATGACGCGCGACTATGCTGCAGAGGCTAAGGCGGCCATGGCTGGTCTTGTTGGCCTGTTCGACGGTTCTTCGCTCCCTCCGCGCCCAGGTCACGAGGTTGAGGACTTCCTCGCTTCTAAGAAGAGGAAGAGGCTCGCGAAGAAGAAGAAGAAAGGGAAAAAGAAGGTCGCTGAAGACGATGTCGCCGCCCCTTTGGGCGATCAACATCAGCAGCTGCTGGACGACTTGGGGCTTTCTAACGAGGGCGACTCGTCGGCCGCCGATCCTCCTGCTTCAAATGTCGCCGAGGAGGCGAGCATGCCTGGGACCTCGACCCAGAATCAATCGGAGAATCTCGCTCCTGCGGGAGGTAGAGAGCTTCCTACTCGTCACCTCCTCGATTAGTCTTGACTTGGTCCATAGTCGCTAAATGTTTCTGCTATGCTCGCAGATTCGTCTACCATCGGTGCTCAGGAGGAGCCTCTGGTCGTGCCTCCTCTGAGATCATCGTCAATGATCTCGCCTAGGGGTGGTGGGCGTTCGGCGCGAGTTCTCCACAGCTCTTTGCTGGAGAGGAGACCGATGAGCGAGAGCAACGGGCTCCTCTGGCGAGCAACGGGCTTCCACCACCACCGCCTATTGATTCTTCGGGGTGGCGAGCAGCTCGCAGCTGCCCGTGGGTGGGCTTCCGCCACCTCCTCCTTTTCCTCCTCCCGTCACGACTCAGGGCGAGCAGCGCCCTTCGATTTCGACTGCTCCTTCTACTCACCAAGGCGAATCCTCGCGCCGTGGTGGGACTGAGGGCCCTTCGGGCTTCTTTCCTCCGAGGGGGGGGGGGGGGGGGGGGGGGAGGGCGACCATCCGATAGTCGCGGTCATGGGAACGCGCCTCCTAGCCGGGATCAGACCGCTGGGTCCCGTCCTACTCGGCGAGGCGATCATCATCACAGCACGTCTCCTCAGCGAGGGAGGGGCTCTCCTCGCCGTCATTCTCGCAGTCCTCCGCTAGGTACTTGGTCGCCATTTGTGATAGTCGCCATTATCTTCACTTGGTTCCTTTAGTCGTCAAAGCCCTGATATTTTTACCCTTTTTTGCAGCTCGCGCTCGCACTCCCATAGGAGCCTTGATTGATGTCGTCGGGCTTCCTTCTCGCGAGTATCAAAGAGAAGGCCACTCGCGCGATCTTGGATCTGGAGGCGAAGCTAGAGCGCTTGGCAGTCAGCGAGCCCCATCGCCGCCTGACTGACATGGAGTCGCGGGTTGAGCGCCTGGCGAGCACTGACGCTCATCGTCGCTTGATCGAGCTGGAGGTGCGAGTATCGCGGCTGGAAGAGTTCGATACTCGCCTGGCTGGTGCAGAATCTCGCCTTCACACCGTTAGCGACCTAGAGCGCCGAGTTGCGAGGCTCGAGAATCGCCAGCAGCTGCATCATGACGAGATGGTGGGGATGCGTGCGAGTATGGGCTCGGTCGGTCGGTTGGCGAGGATTGAAGACCAGCTGCGGCAGGGCGAGGACGCGATGTCCGTAGCCTTCGAGCACTTCAAGCGAGCTTGCAGCTTGGGCTGGGTCGGGCGACATCCCCAGCCTCCGGATCCTCATGCGAATATTCAGGCGCCTCGTTAGATGTTGTCTTTCTTTATTTTCTTCTGAAACATTCTTGATTTGATGTAATAGTATTTAGGCGAGTATTGGAAACTCGCCCTCCATTACTTGCTCTGCTTTCTTTTCTTGTGATGGATTTTTGTGTTGATTTTTTCTATCTTCTTTCATTTTGGCGAGTATTGTCTGCGTGTCGCCTATGCATGGCGAGCTTCTTTCATGTTTTTTCTTGCAGGTCTTCTCGCCTTGGAGGTCGACTCCTTGCTGACGCGTGCCGTTGAGTTGGCGACCTTAACTTAATACTCGCCACCCCCTTATTCCTGATCGCGTCGTCGTGCTTGATAAGCCAAGCTACCCGACTACTATAAATAGGGGGGGGGGGGGGGTGGGTGAATATTTATTACGCTTTCGGCGACCTTCCAACTCATACGCGAGTATCTTCCGTCTTCCTCTCCTCTTCTTGTCTTCTTTGATACTCGCCTCTCTTCCCTTCTCTCCTCCAAGATGTCTGACGAGGCGACCATACGGCGTGCCAATCACGCCAAGAACTTTGTGGCGACCACCTTCAAGAAGTCCATCACGACTGAGAAGGATTTGGAGGTCTTCAAGGCGAAGTACATCCCGCTAGGGTTTGTCGCTAGGCTTCCTCGCCAGGGCGAGCGACTAAACACCGTCTTGACCACCGAGCGGGTGTTCCCTACTCGCCACTTCGAGGTGGGATTGCGACTACCACTGTGGACGGAGTTCTCCCAGATACTCCGTTACTTTGGGATAGTCCCCGCCCAGATCAAACCCAATGGGGTGGCGATGATTGTGGGGTTCCTCTGCTATCTGCGCGACCAGGGGATCGCCTTCGACCTCTCCGTCTTCAGGCGGATATTCCACTTTATGGCGACAGGCGAGGGCGTCGTCTTCCTGTGCAGCCACGTCTGCACGTTGGTCGGCACAGCAAATAAGAATCATCGCTGGGCGGAGCGACTAGTCGTCATTGCTGGCGACTTTCAAGCCATTCCTGACAGGTCCTTCCAGCCGCCGGAGAGCATCTTCGGGGCTTCTCTCCTAAGCGAGGGTGGCGAGAAGCTGCTAGAGTCCTTCAGGAATCGCCGCCTTGATGTGGTGTTCTGAGGAGGCGAGTAGATGAACTCGCTGAGGTTTTCCCAGGCGAAGGTAATCTATCGCGCGAGTATTTGCAATACTCGCTCTTCGTCCTCAATTTGGCGACTAATTGGAATTACCTCTCTTCTTGTTGCAGCAGTCCATGTTCTGCCACGCGAGCTTCTCCCGTGGTGGTGAAGGCGACGGCTTCCACACAGGGAGGTGCGGGGATCTCTGCTCGCGGGGATGGGGTCTACTCGCCCATCGACTTGTCGCCAGGAGGCGATGAACCTTCGATCGTCGGCGAAGGATCGGGGCCTTCGAAGAAGCGGAAGGAGAGGGGCGAGCCCTCCGAGCCCTTGAGGAAGAAGAAGGAGGTCGCTCATAGGGACCTCGGCAAGAAGGCGGACCCTTCTGAGGCTGGCGAGCCTTTCACCCATCCGAACTTCAACCTGGGTGGACGTGGCGAGGATCTCTATGGTCGCCCCTTGGTGACCTGGACGGAGAGCGCCCACGTGGTGTCTATAAGCTCCAACCTCCCACCATGGTCGGAGGACTGGAAGGACAAGGGCGAGGGTTTCGACGTGCTCCACGCCGTCTATGGTCGCGAGGATGCCGAGAGACTGCAGGAAGAGACCTCCGAGTATCTCGCTCACCAAACCTCGCAATCTCTGCTGCGATCTGCCGAGCTGGCCCATTCGACAGCAAGGCGATTGCTCGAGTATGAAAGGGTGATCAAGATCCAAAGTAAGAAGATGATCTCCATGGGGCTCAAAGAGAAGGAGCATGAGGTACTCGCCTCGCTTCTATACTCGCTTGTGGGATACTCGCCACCTTGCCGAATAGTTTGCTTACCTTCTGCATCTTCTCTTTTTGCAGGCCGCCGAAGTGGAGATGGCGAAGAAGACCTCCCAGCTGGAGAAGGAGCTGGACGACACCCGGCTGGCCTTGGAGGCCGCCCAAGTTCGCATCGCTGAGCTGGAAACTCGGCCTGCCGAGCAACAGCCAGCGGTGGCGGGCCCCTCCAGGGTCGGCAAGCAGATCAGGATACTCGGCGACGATATGCCTCGCATTCGTCAGGAGATCGCGCGAGCAACGGGGACTGTCATCCTGAGCCAACTGAAGGCGGACGACCTTCTGAAGCCGGCAGCGATGGAGCTGACAGTGGTGGACCTCATCCCGGCGCTGCTCGCCGAGGAGTCCACCTCTCCTTGCGAGCATCTTCCCAGCTGTCTGGTGACTCCGAGGATGATGACTCCGAGGACGAGGATGATGACGATGGCGGCGATGAACCGGATGTTGACATTGATGGCGAGGATGACGCCTAGTCGCCTGGGCACCCTTTTTTGTTCGCCCGGCGACCTTTTGTAAGCCCTTTTAAGATTCATTTGTAATGTACATCAAACATACAAATGATAAAGGACAAAATTTTGCTCGCCTGTTTCTTCTGCCCTGCTTCCTGTCTTGACTGTCGCTTAAGCTCTTAGGCTCGAGGCGAGATTGAGTGCTCTCTAGGCTCTTAGGATCAGGGCGAGATTGAGTGCTCGCTAGGCTCTTCGGCTCGGGGCGAGATTGAATGCTCGCGCCTGCCTACTCGCACCTGTATGCTCGCATGTGTATACTCGCAGGTATATACTCGCCTATCTGGCGAGTATTACCTTCATACTAGCCTTTTCAATGGTTCCTTCTGCTTGAGTCTAGTCGTGAGGGGCACTTGGAGGGTCTCGAGGGACACATGCTCTCAAGGCCTTGCCTTGCACCTGGTGAAGAGTGCATTAGAATTATTTTAATAAAAATGGACTTTTTTAAGGGAAAGAGATAGGGAATGGCAGTAGGGGAGGTCGGGAGGGACACACCATCCCGAGGCCTCCATCCTACTTGGATGTCGGATGTTGACGAAGGATGACGTCAAGTAGGGAATGACGGTCGGGGAGGTTCCAAAGGAACGCACCATCCCGAGGTCTCCATCCTACTTGGATGCCGGAATGTCTCCATTCTTCGGTCGGTCGAATCGGTCTTGCCCTTTCCCAAAGTTGTAATGCCGGCTTCCCGGCTTTTCCCTGGTAATCTCTTCAGTCGGATGAGAAGTGCGGTCGGTGGGAACCGCGGCCAACGTGCAAGGGGGGAGCTGATCTTGGTCGTCATCACAGAGGCTTGGACTTAAGGGAACGCACACCCGAGGCACCATCCCATCATCCGCTCTGAGTTTTTTACGAGGGTTGTCGGAGGCTCGTGTTTCAACTTGCGGCGGCCGAATCGGGAGGTCGGCGTTTTCTCCTGGTAATCTCTTCAGTCGAGCGAGAAATGCGGTCGGTGGGAACCGCGGCCAACGTGCACGGGGGGAGCTGATCTCGGCCGTCATTGCAGAGGCTTGGACTTAAGGGAACGCACACCCGAGGCACTGTCCCATCATCCGTTCTGAGTTTTTACGAGGGTTAAGTCGGAGGCACATTCCCAACCTAGCGTGGAGATCGACTATACTGGCCTTCTTACTTAAAGATTTTTCTGAGATAGGAAGGACTGCCTCATCCCATATTTCAGGGAGACGTAAATTTTTATTTATAAACAAATTTACAAAAAGAGGGGGCATGTACATTCCCCTTAGGGATAAAACCTTTTCAGGTCATCGCCGCTCCAGGTGTTCCCTAGCAGCTCGCCTTCCTGGTTCTGCAAGCGGTATCCTCCGGTCAGGAGAGCTTCTTGGATGATGAAGGGTCCTTCCCAGTTCGGGTTGAGCTTCCCGATGGCTGCTGACCTGCCTTCCGCGTCCACTTTCTTTAGGACCAAGTCCCTGCTGGAAGTGTTTGAGGCGGACATTTTTGTCAAAATGTCTAGCCATTCGGCGCTTGATCTCTTCTTGCCTAGCTGAGGCCAGTTCTCGGAGCTCTTCGATGTAATCGAGGGACAGCTTCTGGGCTTCCTCATTTTTCCAATCGCCATTCTTCGTTTCCGTCTTCCGCGGCTACCACCCTTGGGCTTCTGACTTCGAGCTCTACTGGAATGAGAGCTTCCGACCCGTGAGAGAGCTTGAATGGTGTCTCCCCGGTGGCTGAGCTAGGAGTGGTCCTCAAAGCCCAAAGGACCGAGGGGAGCTGGTCTGCCCAATTACCTCTCAGGTTCTCGACTTTCTTCTTCAGCAGATTGATGATCAGCTTGTTGGCGGCCTCCACCTGACCGTTGCTCCTGGGATGGTGTACGGAGGCGAATCGAAGATCGGTTCCCAGCTGCCTGCAGAAATCTTCCAATTCCAGGCTGGCAAACTGGGGACCGTTGTCGGTGACGATGGCGAGAGGGATTCCAAATCGGCAGACGATCTCTCCCCAAATGAAGTTCTTCACGACTTGAGAGGTGGTCTTGGCCAAAGCTTTGGCCTCGATCCACTTAGAGAAGTAGTCGATCATGACGAGAACGAACTTCCTCTGGCCACTTGCTTGTGAGAAATGGCCGATCAAATCCATCCCCCAGATGGCAAACGGCCATGGGGCGGTGATTGATCGGAGCTGCTGGGCCGGCTGTAACTGAAGAGGGGCGAAGAGTTGGCACTTCTGACACTTCTTTGAGAAGATCTCGGCATCCTTTCGGATAGTAGGCTAGAAGTAACCTTGCCTTAGGATCCTTTGCTCCAAAGTGCGAGTCCCAGAATGGCTTCCGCACTCTCCCGAGTGAATCTCCTCCAACACTCGAGGTACTTCGTCTTTAGAGACACATCTGGCCAGGGGCCGGAGATGGTTTTGCGGTACAGCTCTCCATTTTGCAGTAAATAGTACGCCGCCTTATACCGGAATCTTCTTTGATCACCTTCGCCTGTTGGGAGCTGACCGCTGACTAGGAAGGCCACGAAGGGATCCATCCATGAAGGGCGTTGCTCGATCTCCATCATCTCCCCTTCTTCAATGGATGGATGGAAGAGTTCGGTAATAGTTCCTCCAGCTCTCGGCCCATACTTGGCTAAGCGATCTACTGCCGAATTCTCCTCTCTCGGCACATGCTCGACGAAGAAGGACTGAAAGCCCCCAATCAGCCCTTTCACCTTTACCAAGTACTTCTGCAGGATGGTGTCGTGCACCTCGAACTCGCCTCAAATTTGCGACACGACCACCATCGAATCCGTGAAAGCCTGGAAATCACGGATCCCCAACTCCTTGGCAAGGCGCAAGCCTGCCACTATGGCCTCGTACTCTGCTTGGTTGTTTGTGACGGGGAAGAGGATCTCGACGGCTTGCTCGATCCTTGTTCACTGTGGGCTGACGAGCACGATGCCCACCCCCACAGAAATTTGCCCGAAGTCCGTCCACAAACATCTTCCATGGGATCGGATAGAGAGCTTCTTCTCCTGGCTCCGTTTCCACCGAGAAGTCAGCCAGGAAATCTGCTACCGCCTGGGCCTTGATCGCTACCCGGGGTGAGAAGGAAATGTCGAACTCGCTGAGTTCTACCGACCATTTCGCTAACCTCCAGAATGTTCCACTCCCTCTAGGACATTTCAGAGAGGATGATCAGTCACAACCCGAATGGAGTGAGCTTGAAAGTAAGGCCGGAGCTTCCGTGCCGACACCACCAGGGCGAAAGCGAGCTTCTCCAGGATCGGGTATTTCAACTCCGCCTTCTTCAACACCCGACTGACATAGTAGATGGGTAGCTGCTTCCTTCCTTCCTCTCGGACTAATACGGAACTCACTGCTTCTGCTCCTACTCCCAGGTAGATGAGCAGGTCTTCCCTTCCTTTGTGCTCTGAAGGAGAGGTGTCTGAGTCAACTGCTCTTTCAATCTTTCGAACGCCGTCTCACATCCTTCGGACCACTGGAAGCTTTCAGTTTTGCGGAGTGTTTTGAAGAATGGAGAGCATTTCTCACCGGCCTTTGAGAGGAAGCGGCTAAGACCCGCCAACCTTCCAGTCAACCGTTGGACTTCCTTCATCGTTTTGGGGACTGCATCTCCAGGATTGCCTTACCTTGTCGGGGTTAGGCTCTACTCCCTCCGGGTAAGGAGATGCCCCAGAAACTTTCCTCTTCCTGCTCCGAAGACGCACTTTGCTGGATTGAGTCTCATCTTGAATTTCCTTAGCGTCGCGAAGGTTTCCACCAGATCGGTCACATGTTCCTGGACGCTCTTGCTTTTGATTAAGAGGTCGTCCACGTACACTTCCAGGTTCCTCCCCTTTTGTCCCTTGAATATGTGGTCCATCATCCGCTGGTAGGTGGCTCCCGCATTCTTCAAACCGAAGGGCATCATCTTGTAGCTGTAGCAGCCATCATCGGTGATGAAGGAGACATTGTGGCAATCGGGGGATGCATCCGGATCTGGTGATATCCTGAAAACGCATCAAGAAAACTCATCACAGAAAAACCGACGGCTGAATCAACCAACGCGTCGATTCGAGGCAGGGGATAACAATCCTTCGAGCAGCTTTATTCATCAAGGAAAAGTCAACACACATTCTCCAGCTACCCCCCCCCCCCCCCCCCCCCCCCCCCCCCCCCCGTTTTCTTCACCATTACAACATTGGAGACCCAGCCTGGGTACTGGATCTCCGATACAAAGCCTGCATCGAGCAGTTTTTTCACCTCCTCCTGGATTGGCTTGGCAAGGATGGTGGCGGTCCTCCTCTTCTTCTGGCGGACGGGCTGGACCGCGGGATCCAGGTTGAGGCGATGACATGTAACCTCAGGGTCGACTCTTGGCATTTCGGCGGCACTCCAAGCGAAGATGTCGACGTTCTTTTGCAGACACGCCGCCATCTCGATCTTCTCCTCCGTCTTTAGCGATCTGCCGATCTTCAGCAACCCAGGTACTCCCTCTGCGGAGAGTACCTCGATTTCTTCAACTTCTTCGGCCACCTCCAGCCTGGTCGGGCTCTCCAGAACCCTTCCGAACTCTTCTGCGTCAGCCATCCAGCTGATGGTGCTGACGGCGCTGAGATAGCACTCCCGCGCAGCTCTTGGATCGCTCCTGATCCTCACCTGGACGTCTCCCTTGCAGTACTTCAATCACTGATGGTAGGAAGATGGGACGGCCTTGAAGGCGTTGAGAAGCGGCCTCCCAAAGATAGCCCTGTAACAGCTCGGGGCGTCGATGATAACAAATCGACAGTTGATGGAGGTGCCCACCGAGCGTTACAAGGAGGTCTGCTCCTCCTTCCACTTCCTTTTTCTCTCTGGAGAAGCCGAAGAGGGGACCATCAGCTGCTCGAACCCTTGCTGCTCCTACTCCCAGTCGCTAAACGTCCCCTTGAAGATAACGTTTACGGAGCTACCGTTATCGATCAGGATACAATCAACGGTGAAGTCCTCCACTGCGGCTTGAATCACGAGGGCATCATGGAAGGGATTCTCATTCCCTACATGTCCTCCTCAGAATAGGTGATCTCCTCCATCGGGGGTGGTGCTTGTGAGGTCAAGGCGACACTCCTGCAGTAGATCTGATGGAGGCTCCCCTTGCGGGAAGCTTCCAGCCCCACTCTCCCCATGGATTACTCCGACTCTGCCTCCCTGAACCAGGTCTCCCCTACCTCCCTGGTCGACCCGGTCTTCGTTCCTCCTTCGAACGACAGCAGCCTGCCCTGCCTGCGGCTCGGCGGGGGCCTCTAGCCTCTGCTGCTCCCCTCCACCTTGCCCTGCTGCTAGCCTCCTCCGCGCTTCCCAAAAGTCTGGGCAGGCAGCCATGGCATGTCCCTCTGCCTGGTGGAAGTCACAGTAGAGGGGAACCTCTTCTGCTTGACGCCTCCTCTGCTTCTGCTTCTTCCTTCCTTGACGGCGGCCACGCTCGGCTACCGCCATCGCTTCGTCTCTCCTCCTCTCCTGACGCCTCTCCGGCTGGCAAAAAGGCCTTCTCTCCGGGGATCCCCCTTTGATCCCGACGCTGGTGCTGTCCAGCCGGCCTCCATGGTGGCCGGTTGACGGGGACCTGATAGCGCCTTTCCTCCTCCTGACGCTCCGGGGACTCGACGGGCCTCCTCTCGATGCTCCTCCTGGCTTCCTTCCTCCTGGGCTCATCCCTCTTCTTCTCTTCTCTCCTCCTTTCTTCTCGCCGCTCCGGCCTCTTCTTTTCCTCCCTCCGGGGTTCTCCTCTCTTCCTTTTCTCAGGGATCCCATCCCTCTCTCTTCGCCTCTGGTCACCTGTGCCAGCCTCGCCAAGAAGTCAGGGTTGGAAGCCTCTCCTCGGACAAACTTGTTGGCCCTCTAAATGAGGTTGTCGTAGGAGTAAGGAGGATTCTCGCTGAGCTCCAACTTGAAAAGACCTTGACTTATACCGAACGTCAAGGCCAGCAACAGGATTTTGCTATCCACCTCCTGGATCTGCAGAACCTCCTCCTGAAAGCGCTCGATATAGGGTCCCAATGCCTCGTCCGGCCTTTGCACCAGATAGAACAGGGCCGTTGCCTCCTTCTTCAGCTTCCGGGCCGTGTCGAACCGGGTCGTCAGCCCACGGCACAGGTCTTCAAAGCAGTAGATCGAGTCGGCGGGCAACTGGTGGAACCAGTCCCAGGCCTTTGCACGGAAGGTGATGGCAAACAACCTGCACTTGAAGGCGTCCGACATGGTTCGGATAGAGACTATATCCTCGAACCATTGGATGTGTCGGACGGGGTCCTTCCCCGAATAATAATTCAAGGCGGGGTCCCTGAACCCTTCTGGCACTGGCGCGACAAGTATCTCCTCACAGAAGGGGCTCCTCCCTCCTGCCTGGCGGCGATCCTCCACCTGGCGAGTATCACCTCCATACTCGCCATATGGGCGAGTATCCTGGTACCTCGCCTGCTCGCCCGGCTCGCGGAAGCGAATCCCTTGCGAGGTTGGCTGGTAGAACTGCGACCTCCTTGGTCGCTCGGTCTCATCCTCCACTTGCTCCTTTCCTGCTCGCCGAGGTGGACTCCCTCCCTCGGACGGAACTGGGCGATACGGCGAGGTCGTCGTGACCTCGGCGCGCGGCTGAAGCATTGCTCGCATGGTCCCCTCCATACGCTACGCGAAGGCTTCAAACACTGCTAGCGTCACGAACTCGCCACTCGCGGACGGGTTGCCGACTACCTCCTCATGGTCGCCAACTGCGACCATCTCGCCTTCTTACTGAACTTTCTTCCAACGACCACGGTCTACGCTCACCGCACCAAAGTGTTGACGCCAGGAAAATCCTGACCTCAAAATTCGGACCGATGCAGCCGGAGGCACCAAAGTGTTGACGCCAGGAAAATCTTGACCTCAAAATTCGGACCGATGCAGCCGGAGGCTACTCGCCCAGCAGTCCAACGAGATGACTTGGCTGGCGACTACGACGAAGCTAGAAGAGCAACGAACCGGACCCCAGATGCTGCGGCAGGGAGGTCCCACCACGTACCCAGAAGCTCAAGAGAGTCTTCCCCTCCGAAACCAAAGTGGCCGAGCTTGGTACAGGGAAGGCACCGGCTTGGCTGAAAGCAAGGGTGACGGGCTCGAGAGTTCGGGAATCGGGGTCCTAAATCTCAAGTCCAGGTGCCAATCCAAGTACCCCTGGGGTCCTATTTATAGGAAAACCAAAGGGTAGGGGGGCTTTTTATAGCCCAGCCCCCAACCCGGCGACTATGGGTTACTCGGCGAGTACCATGCCATAGTCGCCCATCGGGCGAGTATTGGGTGCTGCTCGCACACGCCGGGCCAATACTCGCACAGGGCTTCTGCTGCTTCTTGCGCGTGCCGAGCTATTCTGGTTGATACTCGCCTACCTAGCGAGTATGACCTGCATACTCGCCAGGGTCTCTTCTGTTCTGCCTTGGATTGCTGGTCTCTGTGTTGACCCTTTGACCTTGACTTCTGTCTACGTGGCCTCGGGGGGGGGGGGGGGTCCACTCTCGGAGAATGAGGGTTGTACACCTTGGTTATTATTCTATTTTGCAATACTACTTATAATTTAGACATGCAGATGACAAATTCCTTCGAGGTTAACATAAATAATGCCGAACTCGATCAAATCTCTTATTGAGAGAGCAGTGCAGTTGAGTTTGAAGCCTTGATGATTATTATATTTGCAATACTGCTTATAATTTAGTGTTAACCTGGAGATGGAAAATTACTTCGAGGTTAACCCTAAATAATGCCGAACTCAATCAACTCTCCTATTGGGAGAGCAGTGTTGTCGAGTTCGAAGCCTTCGCTATTACTCTATTTTGCAATACTGCTTATAGTTTAGAGTTAACCTAGAGATGACAAATTTGTTCGAGGTTAATCCTAAATAATGTCGAACTCGATCAACTCTCTTGTTGGGTGAGCAGTACGGTCGAGTTTGAAGCCTTGTTATTATTCATTTTTGCAATACGACTTTATAATTTGGAGGTAACTTGGAGATGACAAATTCCTTTGAGGTTAACCTTAAATAATGTTGAACTCGATCAACTCTCTTGTTGGGAGAGCAGTGCGTACGAGTTCGAAGTCTTGGCTAGTACTATTCTATTTTGTAATACTGCTTATAATTTAGAGTTAACCTGGAGATGGTAAATTCCTTCGAGGTTAGCCCTAAATAACGTCGAACTCGATCAACTCTCTTATTGGGAGAGCAGTGCGTCGAGTTTGGTACCTTGACCTATCATTTTATTTTGAAATACTGCTAATAATTTAGAGTTAACCTGTAGACGGCAAATTTCTTCGAGGTTAACCTAAATAATGCCGAACTCGATCAACTCTCTTGTTGGGAGAGCAATGCGGTTGAGTTCGATGTCTTGGCTTATTATTCTATATTGTAATACTGCTTATAATTTAGAGTTAACCTGGAAATGACAAATTCCTTCGAGGTTAACCCTAAATAATGTCGAACTCGATCAACTTTCTTGTTAGGAGAGCAATGTGGTCGAGTTCGATGTCTTGGCTTATTATTTTATATTGCGCGCAATACTGCTTATAATTTAGAGTTGACATGAAAATAGCAGATTCCTTCGAGGTTAATCCTAAATACGCCTGAACTCGATCAACTCTATTATTAGTAGAGTAGTATGGTTGAGTTCACCGCCTTAGTCATTTGCCTAAATTATTTAAATATCAAGTATGGAAAGTGTTCGGTTTAAAATGCAAGACTTGCTTTCTTTATATAAAATGCTTATGATTTGGAACGCAATTGTTGTACCTGTTGTTGTGCGCAAATTAGTTCGTAACCTAAAAGGTCATGACGCTTATTAACTGAGCTAGAGACTTGGGCTTACTAGAGTCACAATATTTAAATGTAGTTTACGAGCTTGATTGAGAAGCATAAGACTTCAACCTTTGACTCAATTCTTGAGTGTCTTAATTTTAATTTTCGTCTAACTATATGAAGGTTTCTATTAAAATGGCTTAATTTCTATCGCTTCGTTTTACAACGACAAAATGATACATTCGATTTTGATTGAACTTTTATTGCCTTGATGATAAATATTCCAACTGGAATAAAACGTTCCTTCGAGAAATAATTCCCACGGGAATAAAATGTGTCTTCGAGAAATAATTCATATGAGAATAAATTGTGTCTTCCAGAAATAATTCCTATGAGAATTAAATGTGCCTTCCAGAAATATGTCAAGAGAGAATATCAGTTGACTGGCAAGTTATACTGTGAGGCAACCCGCATGATGGACGGTCTGGAAGGACAACCTGTGCAAAATTAATAGAACTATGTGGGTCTGAGACTGTTGATGATTAAAATTGGATTTTGGTTTTTAGTTTTTTAAGTTTTTGCTTAATTTATCCAAACTAATCTTCGATAAAGGCAAGTATACCTTATCGCGTATAGTACATGATATTTTGGTTTAGAAAATATTGAGGTCGTATATTTCCACGGATCGTGTTGATTATTCTTACTTGTAAGGAACGGGCTATTATTTTACCGGACAAAGTTTTTGACTTGGTTTTTAATATTTAGATAGTGATAATATACGTATAACTAGAGTTTTAAACGATAATGAAGATAGCGCCCGATGTCGAATTACCTTGAGAGAAAAATAGCTTTTATAGAAGTAAAAGATCTAATTTTTCAAAACATTAGAACGACTTTGCCGTGGAGGTTCCATAAGTAAGAACGCACCTCTCTCGATGGTACGCCCACCTGAGATTAAGAATATTCGACCAAAATCCCGTTCTTTAATCGAATCTCCTTAATACTCGCTTTATGTTGTGAACCTCTATTGAGTTTTATTCTAATTCAGAAGACTTACCTCATCCTCTCTCGAGGGTAGAGCGCACTTCTCTTTACCCGTGAGCGATCAATCCATAAGCACGAGCCTCTCGGTTAACTAGTGTACGGGAACGGAAATGAGAACCATACATCGATTATATGGTTCCACTCAACGTTTTTCTCGGGTAAACCTTAAGCTCGTTAATTGATTTTAGAAAGAGATATTTTATTTTTTAGAAAACAATTTATTTGTCCCAATGCTCTTCGACATGATGCGCTAAAAAAAAATTAGTCACTCATCGGAATGGGGACAAAATTAGTAATAAGAAAATACATGTTAATATTTTAAGCGGATATAAGCACGTTTAACAAAGAAAATTAAAAGACTTATAAAATACAGAAATAATATCCGTTTCAACCATCTTAATCAAGTGCTAAAAAGTTCTTAGCCTCTCATCCGTGATGGGGGTGGTAATAAGAACTTGAAATATGAATGTTAAAGTAATTAGAAATAAAGTGAAAAAAAAGTAAAACTAAGTTACAAAAAAAATGAAAAAAGCTATTCTCAAACACACGCACTCTACATTGAATTTAAAAACTGAAATAAAAGAAAGAAAAAAAAAACCATTCTCATACACACACGCACTCTATGTTGGGAAAAACTCCTTTGATTTAACTTAACAAATTATCTAAAAAGTAATTTTATCTCTTAGGTTGTATTACCCATTGTATAGTGAGGGTAATCTGGCCATTAGATGTCTTAGAAATGTCACACTCAACCTAGGGTGTCAAGACCATATATATCACGAGAAACACAATTTGGGCAAAGTTAACATTAGCGTCGAATAGAAATCGATGCAACATCGAGTTAATGTCGACGCTACTCAGACTAGAAGTCCAAGTGGTCCAACCCTTCTGTCGAAGTTTTTCAAGTCGACGTTACGTCGAATAGATATCAACGTAGAAGCCATGGACTTGTCAAAGTACCTTGAGAAGTCGACGCAGCTTCTACTTCAACTCAACGCAGAAGGAAGTATCTGTCGAAGCCATCTGAAGTCGATGCAACGTCAACTGCCATTCGACGCAGATGATGGAGTTTAGAGTTAAGCTTTCAACTCGACGGTTACGTCAATAAGATATCGACGCAACGTCGACAAGCAAACTTGAATCAGAGCAAGAATGAATTCGAAGCTGCTCACACAAGGAATCGAAGGTGCGTCGATAAGAGAGGAAGAGAACTCGACGCTACGTCGAATACAGTCTGAAAAGGAAATCTTTTCAGCTATCATTTTGGACCCTCTCTCATGACCCACAATACTGAAGACCGTTCTCCAACGGCCCCTTAACTGCCTCAAATAGAAAGAAGAATTAAAGGAGGACAGAAAAGCATTCTTGAAAATAAGCTTACAGTTGGTGGATGGGTCGTGAATTAAAGAAGGAAAGAAAGAGAAATTGTCCAATGTAAAATACCTTTTCAGGACTTACCAGAAAAGGAAAACAATTCAAATTAAAGAGGGACAATAAAAGGGATGAGCAGAAAGAGAAAGATAGAGCATTGATCACAATCGGCTACAAATTTTGACTTATGGCTTCCTCTTCTCCTTCTTCCTCCTGAAACCCTAATAGAGAAAACATAGAAAAGAAACAACTTCTTTCTCTTTCAGTCAAGGATCTTCTTCTCCTCAACACAAACCTTTGAAGAAAGATCTACAGAAGAATATACTCTGCTCAGAGAAACAACTGTTGCTTCCTCATCAATATTATATAGCAGCAACACTATTATAAGAGCACCGAGAAGAAGGATCAAGAGCTTACAAAAACCCTATCAATCATCACTATCATAAGCTAGGGTTAATCTTATATAGATCCTGAAGAGCACTCAAAGAACAACACCTCAAGGATTGCTGTTATAGAATTCTGAAAATAGATTTCTGAATCTTCCTTCTCCTTCTTACTCTTCTTTCCTTATACCCCATGTACAGTGTTTTGAGAATCCCTCTTCCAAAGGATTCAGTGGTTCAAGATCTCCTTATCAAAAGATCTGGTTGGTTCAAGATCTCCTTGTCAAAAGATCTGGTTGGTTCATGATCTCCATATCAAAAGATCAGTGGTTCTGAGAGTCTCCTTGTCAAAAGACTCAGGCACAGGTGGTGCAATCCTACCAGGTGGTAGAAAGAGGACTACCCACATTTTGGGCAACCTCTATAAAATCTTTGTGTCTTCTGGTTATTATTTTCTGTGCTGTCGCATATAGTCTAGATTTATTTTACTGTTTTCCAGCTTTATATTTCAACACTTGGTTTTATTCTGTGTGAGGATTTGTTGAAGCATAAACACTTAGTGTTTTATTGTTTTCACAAATAAGATTGAAATAATTTTAAATCTCTATTCACCCCCTCTAGAGTATATCTCAGGGGTACACTGTGCACTTTCAATTGGTATCAGAGGGAGGTTGATCCTTAAATGGTTAACACCTTGATCAAAAAGACCTCCTACACTTATATCTATATTACAAATATTTTTATAATGAAAATGAGTACTAAGGATTATGTTTCTACAAGACCTCCAGTGTGAAACTTGAATAAGTTCACACTCTAGAAGGCCAGAATAAGACTTTATATGAATTCCATTGATGAAGACATCTATAATGTTCTTTTCACAGGTCCTCCAGCTCCAGTCAGACAAAAGGCAGAAGAATCTTCAACAACTGAGGCTGTACCAAGAAATGAGTGGACAGAAGATGAGAAGAAGGTCAAGGCATGTGATGCCAAGTCCATGAATATTCTGGTGTCAACAATGTCAGATGACATTTTCAAGAAGGTTGTTGAATGCCAATCAACAAAAGATATAAATGATTCTCTCACCAGAATGGTGGAAGGCAGCTCAGATGAAAGAAAGGACAGAAAGTCCCTTCTCATATCCCAGTATGAGAACTTTCAGAAGAAAACTGAAGAATCTGTTGGTGATATGTATGACACATTCAGCATTATCATTAATGAGCTCAGAGGCTTGGACAAGGAGATTTTCTTGACTGAAATTAATGATAAAATCCTCATGTGCTTCCCTAGCTTATGGGATTCAAGAATCTGGGCAATTAAAGAATCCAGGTGCCACAGAGAAATCTCTACTGAAGCTTTGCTAGGAAAGCTTAAGTCTTATGAGATGCTCCTGAAGAACAGGGCTAAGTCAGAAGAAAGGGAGACTACTCTAGCTCCTATCCAAAGGAGCCTTGCTCTAAAAGCTACTGAAGGAGAGCCCTATACTCTAGAAGATGAGATGTTCAGTCTCCTGGCTAGGAGATTCAAAAGATGGGTCAAGACAGAAGACTCAAGGAAAAGAGAAAGGGACTCAAGGCCTAGGTATGATAAAACTCCAAAGAGGGAGATTATTTGCTTCACTTGCAACAAGCCAGGGCACATTGCTCCAGAGTGCCCACAAGAACAAAGGGACAGAAGCAGCAACAAAGAGGAGAAGAGAAAGAAGAAGTCTTTCAAAGGGAAGGACGAGATGAAAGCTAAGGGTTTATTGTTGAAACCTAGAGTGATTCTGAAGCAGAATTAAGCTCCTCATCATCATCTGAAGTGATGATGAAGCAACAGCTGAAGCAGCCTGCATGATGGCACTAGGGATGTCATCAGATGATGAAGAGGAATAGGTATCGATTTTTTTATTTTAGCTCAGATGATTTTAAATCCAGTTTTAAGGATTTTTGCATTGATCATCTTAAGGTAGAAAGGGAATTAGACATAGCTATGACAGAATTAGAAAACCTTAAGAAAGATGAAATATACCTAAGAAATCAAAATCTAACAAATGAAATTAATGATAAAGACTAAGAATTGATTAAACTTAGAGAAGCAAATATAAAATTAAAAGAAGAGCTAGCAAAGGCAAAGGCTTTTGAGGACTCACTCAATGAGAGGAGTCAGAAGCTCAAAGACATCACTGAAAATCTCTCTATGAGATTTAATCACCTAGGGTTAGGAGCAGAGCCCTCTACCAGCACAGAAGCACCAGGAAACCTGCCAGGAAAAATCCAGTATCATTTGTTAGACCTAGTGAGTACCAACCAAGTGAGAAAAATACATCATCTAAGGGTAAGGCTAATAGTTATC
Organism: Dactylorhiza incarnata; assembly: GCA_033032865.1. NCBI lineage: Eukaryota > Viridiplantae > Streptophyta > Magnoliopsida > Asparagales > Orchidaceae > Dactylorhiza > Dactylorhiza incarnata. The sequence continues at coordinate 16,845 of JAWHQI010002273.1, read as the reverse complement.
CAGATAGGATAGATGAACCTAACAAAGTAAATCTGAATAAGAAAGAAAAACCCTTAGGCAAGAATAATGTAGAGAATTTAAATAACCAAAGCCAAAAGGCTAAAGCAAAACCTAGGATATTAAAACATTCTACTGATCTATTATACCTAGACACATTCTACACATATTTCAAGTATAAGAATAACAAACATTGGTTTGGGAAACTCATTCTTATCATCCAAAAGGGTATCATGAAAGACCCTTCTATTCCTTCATTGAACCCTACAATGGTAAAAGCAAAGGGTCCAAGGTAACCTGGGTTCCTTCTAATGTTTGAATTACTTGTGCAGGGTAAGGAAGGGGAGACTATCTAAGAGATAGTAAGAAAAGGAATAAAGAACTAAACTCAATCAAGGGAGTGATAACATCTCTTAATTACCTTGTTATCCTTATAGTTCATAAAATTACTATCATAAACTCTATTTTCAATAAACATAATTGCTGGGAAAAACAGTAAGAATTTCTAAGGAAATGGATTTGTTCATTCATAGGTGCGTCGAATATAAGTCGATGCACCATCAACTTCTACTCAACGCTAGCGTCAAGAAGCATTCATAGTGGATAATTCGAAAAGTACTCGATGCAGCGTCAAGTTCATATCGACGTATGCGTCGACTTATCGAACGCTGATTAAATTCAAAGTTACGTCGATTATAAATTGACATAACGTCGACTGGATTACGTCGATATTACTGCGCTCAGAATTGCTTCTAAAAGCATTCTCGACTTATTTTTGTGTGCCAAATAATAATCTTTATCGACGGTGCGTCAACATAAACCATAAGTTGCGACGAATCGTCTTCTTTTAAGCAACTTCAGCGTCGAGATCATCGCCCATTCGAATTTTCCTCTCCTTGCTCTCTTGCTCTCTTGATCTCTTGCTCTCTTGATCTCCAGCTCTCCTGTGTTGTTCTCTCTCTCATTTTTCTTTGTGATTGCAGGTGACAATAATCAGATGGATCCACCAAAAGTGAACTCAGGATTTGATGTGGATATTGATTCTTTCAGTGTAGCGGCCAAAAGCTTCAAGGCCATTCTTGGCCTATTTCAAGATGCTGGCTTAACCAAGGTGATATCCACAAGATGCAAGATCTTGCATATCGAACTGACAGAGTTTAAAGACAGTGTTCAGATAGGAGAGGATGGTTCTCTTAAGGGAAAAGTGTACGACACAGATGTACAGATAACAGAGGAGTTACTGAATCAAACCTATGATCTTCTAACTGGGAATGAGCTGGATGATTTATCAGGGGATGAGATCAAGAGGGCCTTGGAACTGATGCAGTTCAAGAAGGACAAGCCCATCAATCTGAAGAAGATTGATCTTGGGGAAGAACGCAGGTTCTTGGCAGATATAGTAGGGAAGGTGTTGTTATGTAAAATTTCAGCACATGATGTTGTTCCAAAGCAACAGCTTCAAATTATGGGAGCTTTGGTTCTTAAGAAAAATATAAACTGGGGGAAGTTACCCTAAGAATGATTGGGCATAAGTATGCCCATAAAGAAAATGCTTACATGAGAATCATGAGCCAAGTGCTCTTCCAACACTATCCATGTATCTGCAAATCAAAAGGAGTTCTCATTCCTCTGGGGAAAAGGATTAATATTGGATCTTTTCTAAGTGGACTAGGCAAATCTTAAAGCTTGGTCAAGCTCCAGCCTCACCTCCTCTCTCTCCTCCTCCTCAAGATTCTGAGAGGCAGATACCAGATCCTCCAAGGGATAATGTACCACCTCCTCCCTCTCAAACTCCTCAAGAAGATGTTTCAGCTCATTTATCTCCTCAACAACAACAACAACAAATCCCTCAATCCAAACCATCCACTTCAGCCTCAGAGTCATCTCCTCAAATTTCCTGTCAGCTACCATCCACCTATACCCTAGACTCTCAGTTTGCTCCACCTCCACCACCACCAATTCATGTTTCACCAGAAATCTACCATGCACTCTCCCCAATCCAAGAAGATCTTCCTCCATCTACCACACCTATCACTTCAATTGACCTTGAGCAATTCATTTCAAAAGCATTAGGGCTAGCTTCTAGCACCTTTACTGATCTTCTGACTGCTCAAACAAGAAAATTTGATAAAAAGTACTCTCAAGTGGAGTCTGAACTCATGACTTCCAAAATATCTCTACAGGGAATCAAAGATTTCATGTCCTCCTCCCTAGTGTCAAAGGAGTTCTTAACCTCTCTTATCAGAAAGGTTAAGAAGGGGGAGAATGGTCAGGAGGAGGAAAGGACTGTTCTAGAGTTTAGTGGTCAAGATAAGCTGAATGATGATGCAGCCCCTGACAAAGTGACCACCTTCCAAGGTGCACATACCCAGGGGGAGCCTGCTCATGCTCAGGATATACCAGAATAGATAGCTACTGCAGAAATTCAGGGGTAGCTCCCACAGATTCAGGGGAGCCTGCTCCAGAAAATCAGGGGGAGCTCCCAGATATTGAGCCTGCTTCAGAAGTTCAAAGAAATCTGGATACAGAGATGAAAGATGTAAGCACAACAGTAGTTCAGGGGGAACTTCGGAATGAAAATCTGCTAGATGAAGTAGCTTTGATTGCTCCGAAAGCTGCCCAGGAGGCTGAAATAAATGCACAATCTCAGGGGGAGCTTCCAAAAGATGTTATTACAGAAGATGACGAGCCTATGAAGATGGCACAAAGGAAGGTTACTTCAAAAATATTTTCAAGAAAAAGAAGAACTCCTGAGAAGGGGCAATGAGGTTCAGGTACTCTGTAAAGTCCTATAATTCCTGAAAGACAACTATGGTGATCTATATATAGTTCTTGACAATTGAATGAAATGGCTTTTGATTACAGTCTGTCATTTTCTTATGTCTATACTGTCTTGAATGTATTTTTGTTTATATAAAAATGGAATGTGTAAAATCACTTTATCTAATCTGTAAAATTTGTTAAGATAAAGAGGGGGAGATTATTGGAAAAAACTCCTTTTATTTAACTTAACAAATTATCTAAAAAGTGATTTTATCTCTTAGGTTGTATTACTCATTGTATAGTGAGGGTAATCTGGTCATTAGATGTCTTAGGAATGCCACACTCAACCTAGGGTGTCAAGACCATATCAAGAGAAGCACAATTTGGGCAAAGTTAACATTTGCGTCGAATGGAAATCGATGCACCATCGAGTTAATGTTGACGCTACTCTGACTAGATGTCCAAGTGGTCCAACCCTTCTGTCGAAGTTATTCAAGTCGACGTTACGTCGAATAAATATCAACGTAGAAGCCATGCACCTGTCAAAGTACCTTGAGAAGTCGACGCAGCTTCTACTTCAACTCAACGCAGAAGGAAATATCTGTCAAAGCCATCTGAAGTAAACGCAACGTCAACTGCCATTTGACGCAGATGATGGACTTCAGAGTTAAGCTTTCAACTCGACGGTTACGTCGATAAGATATGGACACAACGTCGAAAAGCAAAGTTGAATTAGAGCAAGAATGAATTAGAGTTGCTCCCACAAGAAATCGAAGGTGCATCGATAAGAGAGGAAGAGAACTCGACGCAACGTCGAATACAGTCTGAAAAGGAAATCTTTTCAGCTATCATTTTGGACCCTCTCTCATGGCCCACAATACTGAAGACTGTTCTCCAATGACTCCTTAATTGCCTCAAATAGAAAGAAGAATTAAAGGAGGACAAAAAAGCTTTCTTGAAAATAAGCTTACAGTCAGTGGACAGGTCGTGAATTAAAGAAGGAAAGAAAGAGAAATTGTCCAATGTAAAATACCTTTTCTGGAATACCAGAAAATGAAATCAATTCAAATTAAAGAGGGACAATATAAGGGATGACCAGAAAGAGAAAGATAGAGCATTGATCACAATCGGCTACAGTTTCTGAATTAGGGCTTCCTCTTCTCCTTCTTCCTCCTGGAACCCTAATAGAGAAAACAAAGAAAAGAAAGAACTTCTTTCTCTCTCAGTCAAGGATCTTCTTCTACTTAACACAAACCTATGAAGAAAGATCTACAGAAGAATATACTCTCCTCAGAGAAACAACGGTTGCTTCCTCATCAATATTATATAACAGCAACACTATTATAAGAACAGAGAGAAGAAGGATCAAGAGCTTACAAAAACCCTAGCAATCATCATTATCATAAGCTAGGGTTAATCTGATACAGATCCTGAAGAGAACTCAAAGAACAGCACCTCAAGGATTGCTGTTACAGAATTCTGAAAAATAGATTTCTGAATCTTCCTTCTCCTTCTTACTCTTCTTTCCTTATACACCCATGTAGAGAGTTTTGAGAATACCTCTTCCAAAGGATTATGTGGTTCAAGATCTCCTTATCAAAATATCTGGTTGGTTCAAGATCTCATTGTCAAAGATCTGGTTGGTTCATGATCTCCTTATCAAAAGATCAGTGGTTCTGAGAATCTCCTTGTCAAAAGACTCAGGTGTTGGAGCATGCGTTTCGCACTCCTCCGGTTTGATAATAATAAAGTCCCTTTTGTATTTGATTCTATTTTCATTAATGGTGTGCAGATAACAGGTATGAGATGTTCACATTGCTGCTGGAGCTAAAATTGAATGTGGGAAAAATTCACTGTCGGAAAATTCCGACAGCCACTGTCGCCCAGGCGACAGCAGAGAAGTTACAACTACTTCCCTCCACGGCAGATCGACGAAAGACAGTTTTGCGCTGTCGGAATTCCGACATCGATGTCGCCCAGGCGACAGCTCGACGGTTACACCACCTGCCCACGTCTCCACCCACGACCGGCAGTTTTGCACTGTCGGAAATTCCGACATCGATGTCGCCCAGGCGACAGCTCGACGGTTACACCAACTGCCCACGACTCCACCCACGACGGCACTCCAGCGGCAGCAGTTTAGCGCTGTCGGAAAATTCCGACAGTCACTGTCGCCCAGGCGACAGTGAATTTCTATAAATTGGTTCCTTTGGTTCATGCATTCCAAGCTTTTGAGAATTCCAGTCCTTTCCTGAGTGCATACGAACCAGAGAGCTCCAGAACCTCCTCAACTCCCATTTGTGCAAAGAAGGATTAAAGATTGAAGACGAGATCGGGCGCGCTTCTTCATCATCAATCATCTCGAGGCTTCAACAATCCGTTCAGAGATCTGATTTTCTAGGGAGTTGTTCTTTTCATATTGTATTTTCATTCACATATTTTTCATTTTGTATTGGTAGGGAAAATCGCTTCCTTGTGCGGAGCGTCTAAGTCCTTGTGCGGCTTAGGGGAAATCGCTTCCTTGTGCGGAGCGTCCAAGTCCTTGCGAGGCTTGGTGGGAAATCGTGGCCTTGTGTGCTACGTCTAGATCTTGGGAAGATCTAGAGGATAGGCTTGGGCTTGGTCTTGGGAGAGACAAGCGATAGCCTTCCGATCCTTGGGAGAAGGATTGGTAAACCAAAATTATTGTATTTTATTATCATAATTGTGCCTTGATTTTAAGCATTGTTAAGATCATTTTTATTGTATGCAAATTTCATGATTAATATAATTATGCTCTTTTCACTAATTGCAATTTTGTTTGCTTAAATATTTATCTTAGAAATTTGTGTTTGGTTAAATACAAAAATTACATTGGTTAAAATTATTTATAAGTAACCTTTTTAGTAAAGTAAAATTTGTTTAAAAATTATTAAGTAAAAATTATATTTTTAAACGCACCCTTATTCACCCCCCCCCCCCCCCCTCTAAGGGCGTCACACGATCCAACAAGTGGTATCAGAGCGAGGTTACTCCAAAACGGTTTTACCACCGGGAGTAATGGCGCACAACGATCACACGTTCGTTGAGGGGCAAGGAATTAGTAGGCCACCACTTTTTACGGGCACAGACTACAATTATTGGAAAACACGTATGCGTTTTTCTAATTGCACTAGATATTGAAGTCTGGAATATGGTAGAATCTAGTTACACTTCTCCAACATTTGTTGTAGGAGATGTAACCATGGATAAGCCCAAAGACAAGTGGGATGACAACGATAAATTAAAATGTAAGAACAATGCAAAAGCCATGAATGCTTTATTTGCGCACTAGATCGCACTGAATTTAATAGAGTTTGTGCTTGTAATTCTGCATTTGAAATTTGGAATTTATTAGAAATCACTCATGAAGGTACTTCGCAGGTAAAGGACTCAAAGCTATTTCAACTGGAATCTGAATTTGAAAGGTTCAAAATGGAGGTAGATGAAGAGGTTGATACGATGTACACACGATTCACAAAAATCGTGAACGACTCAAAGGTGCTAGGAAAGTGTTCTCAAATGGAGATTTGGTAAGAAAAATTTTAAGATCACTTCCCCCGAAGTTCAATCCTAAAGTGACAGCAATTTCCGAGTCACATGATCTTAAGACTTTAAAATTGGAGAGCCTCATTGGGAATTTGAAAACTCATGAAGTTGAATTAAAAATTCAACAACAAGAGTATATGGAGCCAAGGAAGAAGGGATTGGCTCTAAAATCTAAGAAGGAAGAAACTAGTGATTCTGAGGAGGATGAAGAAGATGAGGAGAGCTTATTTGTTAAAAAATTTAGAAAATTTATGAAAAATCTGGAGAGAAGGAATTCGTTTAAGAAGTATTTTAAGAAGGAAACCTTTAGGAGAAAAAAGGAAAGGAAGGCGATGAGGAGGAAGAGAGACCGCCACCGGAGAGCTACCACTGCAAGAAGTTAGGACACATTCGAAGCAAGTGTCCAAAGTACTTGAAAGAACTTAAAGAAAAGAAGCACAAAGGGTCGAAGAAGGTGTTGAAGGCGGAAACCTGGGATGATACTACGTCTGAGGATGCAAGCAGTTCCGACTCAAGTAAAGAAGAGGAGGCCAACATATGCTTAATGGGAAAGAGCGTCATATCTGATGACGAATGCAGTGTCCAAAGCGACACTGAGGTAACTCCTCCAACCTATGATGAATTATTCTCTGAATTTTAAAGACTTGCAAATTTTTGAAAAAAGTTTAAAAGATAATGATCTTCTAAAATCTGAAAATGGAATTTTACTTAAAGAAAACAAAAAATTGTTAAATGAAATTAAGACTATTGGAAAAAGAGATATTTCTTGCCAAGAGTGTGATCACTTTTTGGGAAGAATTAATGAACTTGAAGAATCTCTTTCCAAATCTCATTCTACAATAAAAGTACTTACTAAAAAGAATGAGATTTTAGAGAGAGATCTAAAATCTTCAATTCCAAAGTCCATGAGGGAAAGAAATCTTTTGATCGGAGATGCGTAAATCTAGTATCCGAGAATACAAAAATGAGAAACCAGATTCATGACTTAACACTAGCCATGAAAAAATTTGGAATGGGCTGAAGATCACTGGATATGATCTTAGGATACCAACGCCATGGATCTGGAAGGTTGGGGCGGATACACATCTGGAAGCTGTCGCCCGGCGACAACCACTGTCGCCGGCGACAGTGAAAAGTCCAGAAAATTCACTTTTAAAAATTCTAAAATTAATGAAATATCAAATAATGCATCCTCATCCAGTAAAAGTCCAGAAAAATTATACTCTTCTAAATACATTACATGTGCCAAATGCAATAGATTGGTCACACTACGGACTCTTGCTGGAAAGAAGGAAAAAGTAAAATCAAACAAATCTGGGTGCCTAAGGCTTCTACCTATACTTTGGGTGGAACCACTTGGGTAACCAGATCTTTACTCACCTCTTCTTTCTAGGTGTGTTGGCAGGCTAAGGACAAAGAAGACGTGTGGTACTTGGACTCGGGCTGTTCAAAGCACATGACGGGCAATAAAGACAAGTTCCTTAGCCTGGAGATGAAGAAAGGAGGAATTGTTACATTCGGTGACAATGGAAAAGGAAAAATCATCGGCATCGGTGTTGTGGGTAACGAAAATTTTTCAATTTCAAAGGTTTTATTTGTAGAAGGATTAAAGCATAATTTGATTTCTATTAGTCAATTATGTGATAAGGGTTTAAATGTTTTATTTGAATCTTCTACAAATTTGTGCAAAATTATTAATTCCAAAACAAATGAAATTGTTTTTACCGCACCTAGATGTCATAATGTATATATGATTAAATTTCTTGATTTTTCAAATTCTACTTTGAAATGTTTTCTATCAAAAATGATGAATTAGATTTATGGCATAGGCGACTTGACATGCTAGTGCCAAGTTAATTTCAAAACTTTCAAAAGATAAATTAATTAAAGGTTTACCTTTGCTAAATGGAAATTTATCTTCTTCACTATGTGTGCCTTGCCAAAAAGGAAAATTTTCAAAATCATCTTTCAAAAGTAAAACATTATTTCTACCACTAGGCCACTTCAATTAATACATATGGATTTATTTGGGCCAATTGGAATTTCTAGCTTAGGAGGTAGAAAATACACATTTGTTTTGATTGATGATTATTCTCGTTTTTGTTGGACTTTATTTCTAACCTCCAAATCCGATGCATTTTCAGAATTTTCAAAATTATGTTTGCGTATCCAAAATGAATTGAGTTGAAAATTAAACGCATACGATCGGATCATGGAGGAGAATTTGAAAATGAAAAGTTTATTTCTTTTTGTACGGAGTTAGGAATTAAACATGAATTTTCCGCTCCACGCACACCACAGCAAAATGGTGTAGTGGAGAGGAAAAATAGAACTTCAAGAGTTAGCCCGTACAATGTTATCTGAATTCAAATTACCAAAATCTTTTTGGGCTGAAGCGGTTAGCACGGCATGTTATGTAATTAATAGAGTAATGCTTCGCCCTATTTTAAAATTAACTCCTTATGAATTAATATTTAGTAAAAAACCAAATGTTTCTTATTCAAAGTTTTTGGTTGTAAATGGTTTTTTGAATTCTAAAGATTCCTTAGGAAAATTTGATGAAAAAGTGATGAAGGTATTTTTATTGGCTATTCTTCAACTAGTAAAGCTTATAGAATTTTTAATAAAAGAACAAAAATAGTTGAAGAATCGATTCATGTTAGGTTTGATGAGTTTGCTTCATGTGTAGAAAAGAAAATTATAGGAAAAGAAGATGAACCCCTTCCATTGGTGGAGAATGATGAAGAAGAACTTGGAGAAAATGAAGAAGAAAAAGAAGAAGAAAGAGAAGAAGAAAGAGGAGAAGAAGATAGAGAAGAAGAAGAAAGAGAAGGATATGTGCCTCCAAGTGATTTGAGATTCTCAAAGGATCATCCAAAGGAGCTTATCATTGGGGATCCGCAAAAAAGGGTTAGTACCCGTTCATCACTACATGTTATTTTCAAACCTTTGTTTTGTTTCTGAAATAGAACCAAAAGATGTTTCCACCGCTTTAAATGATGAATTTTGGTTTTTAGCTATGAATGAAGAACTTAATCAATTTGAACGTAATAAGGTTGGAATCTTGTAGAACGACCAAAAAATCGTCCTGTAGTTGGTGTTAAGTGGATTTTTAAAAATAAAATGGATAATGAATCTAGAATTGTTAGAAATAAAGCCAGATTAGTTGCAAAAGGTTATGCACAAATTGAAGGGGTAGATTTTGATGAAACTTTTGCACCCGTAGCAAGATTAGAAGCGGTTAGAATATTTCTTGCATTTGCTTGTTTTAAAAGATTTAAATTATATCAAATGGATGTCAAAACGCATTTTTAAACGGGTATATAAAAGAAGAAGTTATGTAGAACAACCCCCTGGCTTTATAAATGAGAAATATCCAAATTATGTTTATAAATTAGATAAAGCGCTATGGATTAAAACAAGCGCCTCGTGCTTGTATGATCGATTAACTCAATATTGTTAAAACACGATTATAAAATAGGAAGTGCTGATTCTACACTCTTCATTAAGCAAATTGATCATGATTTAGTTATTTTACAAATTTATGTTGATGATATTATTTTTGGAGCCACTAATGAAGAGTTGTGTAATGAAGTAGTTGAAATTATGAAAAATGAATTTGAAATGAGTATGGTTGGAGAACTTTCATATTTTCTAGGTTTTCAAATTACACAAAACATGATGGAATTTTTATATGTCAAACCAAGTATATTCATGATATGTTAAAAAGATTTGGATTTGAAAACCTTAAGCATGCAAACACTCCTATGAGTACTTCACTAAAATAGAAAAAGATGAAAGTGGTGTTTCAATTGAACAAACCCTTTATAGAAGTATGATAGGGTCTTTATTGTATTTAACCGCATCTATACCTGATATTATGTTTGCCGTTTGTTTATGTGCTAGATTTCAAGCTAATCCTAAAGAATCACATTAAAAGCGGTGAAACGTATCTTTAGATATCTCATTGGAACATCCAAAATTAGGTTTATGGTATCCTCATAATGATTTTTATTTTGCATGGTTTTTCGGATTCTGATTATGCGGGATGTTCTTTAGATAGGAAAAGCACTAGTGGCACTTGTCACTTTATCGGCCCTTCACTTATTTCATGGTCGAGTAGGAAACAGAATTCTGTTGCCCTCTCTACTACCGAGGCCGAATATATTGCACTAGGTAGTTGTTGTGCCAAGCACTTTGGATGTCCCAAACGTTAGAAGATTTTGGCATACAACAAAGTAGTGTAGAATTAAAGTGATAATAAAAGTGCTATAGATTTAACAAACAATCCCGTATTACATTCTAGATCTAAGCATATAGACGTCCGACATCATTTTATAAGGGATCACATTAAGAAGGGTAATATAAAAATCAATTTATAGGCACGGAAAATCAACTAGCGGATATATTCACTAAGCCGTTACCGGATTCCCGTTTTTCTATGCTTAGGTTAGAATTGGGCATTCTAGACATTTCACAATGAATATATCACAATTTAAAGCCTATAAAATAAAAAATTATTATCACAAAACATAAACAAATGTAAAAACAAAAAGCCAAATTCTAAAAATCAAAACATAAAATTTCAAAGGACTTAACAAAAATTCAACACCATTAATATTACATCAATATTGTTCACATAAAAACAGTAGAACAACTTAAGGATCAAGTTCTTTAAATAAAAACAGAAATCTAAAGAAGTTCACTGTCGCCCAGGCGACAGTGGATGTCGGAATTTTCCGACATCGCCCAGCAGCAGCAGCAACATAAAACTACTATGAATCTTCATAACCAGCCCCGCTGCTCTCTGGACAATCTTCTGGAGGTCCTCGTCTCACGGCTTTGCCACGGCGAGTTCGCCTCAACGATTGGCGTGGCGGTTCTTCATCCGGAACTTGCCATTCGGCTTCCTCCGGAGTTGGTTTCAACTTCAGACCTTTGAGAGAAACTTCATAAATTCTGCATTCGACTACGGTCCTTCTTCACTTCCCTCTTGTGATCCTCTAATGAATCACGCAAATCATCAATGGACTCTCGTAGTGATCCTGCCCTAGAAATGGTCGGCTCTCTAATCTCAATCCCGGATGAGTTTTTCTCTGCGGCTTCTTCACCTTCATTGAACCGTATAATATATTTCCGGGTAACAATCATCCAAATAAGCACCTTGCACTATCCATCCATACTTCTTGTAGAGTACACGCTGTATTACCGCCCCCATTGGCAGCGTATGAACCTTCACCCATCTGGGATGCTTTAATCTATACGCATACCTAATCTGGTAATGAAGTCCGCCACATCAAAAAGCTCATCCTCCATAATGTAGTATGTAAAGAGGGTCAAATGAGCCGTAATGCTTCTTGTGTCTCCACTCTTCAACATCACTGAATTCCTTAATATATCTTGGACTAAGAACGCATCCGGAGTAAGTGAGGTAACTTCAGTGGTAAGAGTCTTTTTTTGATTCCCATGTAAACTCATGTTTACAAGGGTCCAATCTCTATCCTTTCGATAATTCTCCACTATATCAGGCATATTCTCACTCATCACTAGTCCGAATTCCTCTCGTAGATCAACATGTGTTATTTCCACATGTTGACCTTGGATCCTTGATCTCACTCCTCCATCCAATTCCGTGAAATTGGGTTTTCCAAATGGTTATAAAATTCACGAATGAAAAAGGAAGAAAACCCCTCTGGTGTGATTATTGAAATTATACCTGCGTTCGCAAGCCGATCATAGATATGATCGTGCTTTGGCGACTCAAATTCCACATACTTCGCTATTCCAACAATAGCCTTCTCCACCCCCGGAAAAACTTGATATGAAGTATGTGCATCTTCCGAAGTACTCTTTCGAGCTTTGGAACTGGAAGCCATTCTGCAAAAAATACAAAATTTTGATTAAACAAGGTATCACATTGTGCACTGGAACACTGTCGCCCAGGCGACAGTGGCTGTCGGAAATTTCCGACAGCCCTCCAAGTGATTTTCTCTCAAAATTTTTACATATACTTCCAGATCTACTCAAATAAATGTTATTTCAGCATCAAGTTTTTTAAAAAATATATATATATTTTTTTTAAAATCAACATATTCTACAAATCCTTTACTATTCATCATCTTCCACCTTCTTCTCTAAACTAGATCTACAAAAATCCTTGGGAAATGAACAAATGGAAACCTTCATCACCAAATTAAAAAGAAATTTAACAAAGATAAAAATTTTTAGCAACGATCCACCACGATCCACTTGTTTTAAACTAGATCTACATGTTTAAAATCAAAAAAAATTCAAACCCTAAAACCATTCATCACATATCAACATGAAAACTACATTTTTCTTTCTTCTCTCTTTAAAAACCAAAAATACCTAAACATTTTGGGTTAAAAACATAAAACAAAAAATTCCATACCTTAGATTTATTGATGTCGCCGACTTCCGACAGCCTTGCTCTTTTTTAACTCCAGGAAATGATGCACAATAGGGTTGACTCGGTCTGATGCCCTATTTATATTTTTGGCTATCGCCTAGGCGGCAGTGGCTGTCGGACATTTTCCGACAGCGCCAAAAAGTGCTAAAATATAAATTTTGGGCTCCTTTGCTGATCTACAATAGTTATATGTCATTATTATGCTTCACCTCATGACTTGATGACAAACCATGTGCTATTATTTAAAAAATGACTTACATGTTTTATGATTTCATTTCCAAGCTATCATCGTATTGACACTTCTACTTAGTTGTTTAGACCATTGGAAATTGTTTTCGCATGCCTCTAGGTATGAGAAATTGTTTATCTATCATAATGAACTATCACATTCACTTCGTTTGATCAATACGTATGTCTTTTTATTTAATATATACATGGATCATAATTGCTTTCACATAATAAAATAGCACTTCTTAAATACAACTTTCAACATTGATTGTTAGCACAACAAAATATACACCATCTTTTGCGGTTCAAGTGAATTCGGAGATCCTTGGTCATTAAAAAAAATATATCAATATATCACAATTAAGAAATCACAACGTCTGTGATCAAAAAAATAAAATAAAAATAAAGACAAGGATACTCCACCAAGCACTACTTACCCTCCTGATAAGTCTTAATGAGCATTGTGAGGTAAGCACCTTGGACAGAAGGTAAAGTGTCTTGTGCAAAAGAAACATGGTTTTCTATCATCTTGTGCTATATCTTCAAAGTCAAAGTTGCCTTTATGTGCTTTTATTAGTTCTACATTTCAATGATCATGTAAATTAAATAGCTTCATATGTTTGATCTAATATCACATGTACACATCATTATGTTATATAAACATTCATCTCTGAGAATTGGACCGAAAATATTCCATATATCTATACATTATTGTGTCTTTCTATGATACTTTCAAATGATCTTACTCATGTTTAAGTTATTTTCTTTCATTACTTCATATGGCTATACCGTCACTTCATGGGCTTATTCATACTATGGCATATTCCTATTATTTCATGGACTTCAATCATTACCAACAAATTGCCCGCTTACTCTTCATTTCTATTTTCTATTACCTTTTCCTTAAAAGCTACTCTTTTATCTAATATTCATTTTTGCTAATACCAAAAGGGGAGAATTTAAAGTATAAAAAGAAAAGTCACAAATCTATCACACCTAAATATCCATACACAATACATCATATACTTAGGGGGAGCATATATTAGGGGGCATATATGTAGGGGAGCATCATTCTTTGAGAGCTTTCATCTCGAGATAGATTATTTATTTTTTAAGGAATATATATAATGTTAATTTGTGCACACACCTAAGTTAAAATCAACAATCTAATATAGACATGATTTCTTTTTATACGATTTGTTATTATCAAAAGGGGGAGATTGTTGGAGCATGCGTTTCGCACCCTCCGGTTTGATAATAACAAAGTCCCTTTTGTATTTGATCTATTTTCATTAATGGTGTGCAGATAACAGGTATGAGATGTCACATTGCTGCTGGAGCTAAAATTGAATGTGGAAAAATTCACTGTCGAAAATTCCGACAGCCACTGTCGCCCAGGCGACAGCAGAGAAGTTACAACTACTTCCCTCCACGGCAGATCGACGAAAGACAGTTTTGCGCTGTCGAATGAGAATTCCGACATCGATGTCGCCCAGGCGACAGCTCGACGGTTACACCACCTGCCCACGTCTCCCACCGACCGGCAGTTTTGCACTGTCGGAAATCTGACATCGATGTCGCCCAGGCGACAGCTCGACGGTTACACCAACTGCCCACGACTCCACCCACGACGCACTCCAGCGGCAGTTTAGCGCTGTCGGAAAATTCGACAGTCACTGTCGCCCAGGCGACAGTGAATTTCTATAAATTAGTTTCCTTTGGTTCGTGCATTCCAAGCTTTTGAGAATTCCAGTCCTTTCCTGAGTGCATACGAACCAGAGAGCTCCAGAACCTCCTCAACTCCCATTTGTGCAAAGAAGGATAAAGATTGAAGACGAGATCGGGCGCGCTCTTCATCATCAATCATCTCGAGGCTTCAACAATCCGTTCAGAGATCTGATTTTCTAGGGAGTTGTTCTTTTCATATTGTATTTCATTCACATATTTTTCATTTTGTATTGGTAGGGAAAATCGCTTCCTTGTGCGGAGAGAGCGTCTAAGTCCGTGTGCGGCTTAGGGGAAAAATCGCTTCCTTGTGCGGAGCGTCCAAGTCCTTGCGAGGCTTGGTGGAAAATCGTGGCCTTGTGTGCTACGTCCTAGATCTTGGGAAGATCTAGAGGATAGGCTTGGGCTTGGTCTTGGGAGAGACAAGAGATAGCCTTCCGATCCTTGGGAGAAGGATTGGTAAACCAAAATTATTGTATTTTTATTATCATAATTGTGCTTTGATTTAAGCATTGTTAAGATCATTTTATTGTATGCAAATTTCATGATTAATATAATTATGCTCTTTTTCACTAATTGCAATTTTGTTTGCTAAATCTTTATCTTAGAAATTGTGTTTGGTTAAATACAAAAATTACATGGTTTAAAATTTATAAGTAACCTTTTTAGTAAAGTAAAATTTGTTTAAAAATTATTAAGTAAAAATATATTTTTTAAACACACCTTATTCCCACCCCCCCCCCCCGCTAAGGGCGTCACACGATCCAACATCAGGCACAGGTGGTGCAATCCTACCAGGTGGTAGAAGAGAGGACTACCATATTTTGGGGAACCTATATAAAATCTTTGTGTCTTCTGGTTGTTTATTTTCTATGTTGTCTCGTATAGTCTAGATTTATTTACTGTTTTCCAGCTTTATATTTCAGCACTTGGTTTCATTCTGCGTGAGGATTTGTTGAAGCATAAACACTTAGCATTTTATTGTATTTGCACAAATAGGATAGAAATAATATTAAATCTCTATTCACCCCCCCCCCCCCCCCCTCTAGAGTATATCTCAGGGGCACACTGTGCACTTTTACTCGACTTAAATTAAAAAAAACTAAGTTACAAAAAAAAAAATACTATCTCATACACACAGGCACTCTACTTAAAAATGAAAGAAAGCGTAAAATTAATCTCATACACTCACACGCACTTGACATAAAGAAAAGAAGATCGAAATGAGAAACAAACTATTTATTCCCAAAATAAACATTACAACTACAATAGGAAAGAGAAAATTACAAAAGAAATAAAAACTTTAAAAGGAAAAAAGCACAAAATAACTCATACACTCAAAAACTACTCCAGAAAACATTAAACACACACAATTCTGGATGAAATGCATCAGCCGAGCCCCTCTATTTATAGAAGAAAAATTAGATTACACGCCCTCGGTCACGGGCGTGACTTTGGGTGGTATACGTCAGGTTCAACTGGGGTGTGATGGCTGGCGTGTATGTACGCTTGCTTCTAGAAGGATTGATGGGTCACAGCGTCGGTCACGGGCGTGACTATGCAAAATCGATGGGACAGCAAGCCGATCGACGGTACGTGATGTCGATCAACGGAAAGGATAGACGATCGAGTGGTACACGAGCATGACTTTGTTAAACACGGGGCGTGACTTCTTTGTTCCGTCGTGACATTGAGGCAAGAACCGCTTAGAATGCTGGAATTTGATACTAAGCTATCACGCCCTTGGTCACGGGCGTGACCCAAGGACAGGCGTGACCCAGGGCATGACCCAAGGTCACGGGCATGACCAGGGCGTGACCCATGACGTGACTTGATCAATTTGTCTAGATTATCCTGAAAACTACTGAGAGCTGGAAATTGGCATTTAGATTACACGCCCTTGGTCACGCGTGCGTGACCGAGGGCGTCCAACTAACAAAAAACTGCCAAAATGCTGAAAAACGAAAATAAAGCCAAGTTACTAAGGAAAATAATAAAAAGTAATTATTCATAATTTACATAAAATATTTACAATATTACTTAAAATATACTAAGACTATACTAAAAATACGTATATTTATTACTCATCAAATATCCCCATACTTAAGCTTTTGCTATTCCAGAGCAAATGTAAG
>JAWHQI010002272.1:0-40716 GCA_033032865.1 Dactylorhiza incarnata | reverse complement strand
CCCCCCCCCCCCCCCCCCCCCCCCCCCCCCCCCCCCCCCCCCCCCCCCCCCCCCCCCCCCCCCCCCCCCCCCTTGAGTTTGCCTATAAATAGAGGGGTACCCCCCCCCCCCCCCCTAAAAAATACACCTTCTGACAGTGACGAGTATATACTCTGAGAGTGACGAGTATAGCCATCAGAAGTGGCGAGTATCATCAACTCTGAGCGAGTTAGAGATACCAGAGTGCTACCCGGCGAGCATCGGACTTGGAGTAAGTTCGGCAGACGAGCATCGGACTTGGAGCGAGTTCGGCGAGTTCCTTGAGCGAGTAGCGAGTAGAGGAGATATCGCCCGACGACAGTGGATATCGCCCAGGCGACAACGAGAAGGAGAAGAAGCGCGCGTCGAGCGTGCGAGTATCCTGGAGTGCGAGCAGTGAGCTTGCGAGTATCTGGAGTGCGAGCAACGAGCTTGCGAGGATCCGAGCTATCGCCCAGGCGACAGACACTATCGCCCGGCGACAGCGAGAAGCGAGCTTCTGTGGCGAGGAGCGAGTATCACCATCCTGGTGTGCTCAGGAGGAGAAGCGGACCTTGTCCGTGACCACTTTCTTTAGGCTGTAGTGATTCAAGTTGGATGCAACTTGTATTCAGCCGTGTGTATTTGTAATTGATTGCCTAGTTGAGATATAAAACCTTCTTTATCCATTGTTGGTTCTCTTGATCGATAGCAGACCAAAAAAAAAAAAAATTCAACAAAATATACCTTAACAAAAACTTGGGAAGGGAACCATTCCTCCGGAGCACGTACATTTTTTTTCTTCAAAAGTATAATCTTGCGTCTATGATACCACTTTGATGAAAAAAAACCGTGTGAAACAATAGAAAAAGATATTTGGAAGAAACTATTTTATTTTAAAAAAAGTACTATTGGGATTATGCAAAATGATGCAGAACATCTCACAATTAATGCATGTACATAAGAAATGAGAGCTCATAAATAAAAGATTTTTTAGCAAATACATGATTATTCAAGAATTCTACCAAGGACAAGACAACTCTAAAATAATCCTTCATAGTACAATTTTTTTTTTAAAATCTAAAGACAAGCTAATTGATAAAACAAATCAAATTTAATATTTCAACATGTTCTCGCTGCACTTGGAAGTCTTTTGACTTTTCACAACTTCCGCAATGTTACCTTATTTGGAATTAATTTTAAAGTCAGGCCACTTCAGCTTTGCAATCGGCATCATTTTAATGATCTTGTATATTTATATATATATATATATATATATGGATGCAATTTGTGCGTCATCATTTCATTGCATCGTGGGCATAAACTTTAATTTGGGGGATTTTTTTATCATTTATATTTCCCAGTACTGCCAGCAGCAAAATATAAATCGTGTGATCGAGCATATTGGCCGATCGTAATTGAAACCAATAGGTGATGTTAATTAATAAAGACATGTATCTACTAGTAGCTAGCTAGAGGGCATAATATATTATTAATTTGCATATGGATTTTTACTTAATTTTGTCACTAACTTTTGTGTAATCAATAAAATTAAGGCACAGATTAATATTTTAACAATATATATATATATATATATATATATTCATCCATATATGGCTACAAATGAATTCGCATGTGTCATAGCTAGTTGATGAAAAATGAAAAATTTCATAAAGTATACGTCGTCTCTTCTTACAAATTATACCCAATAATAATATATAAGAAGAAAGCAAATACAAATATCCTTGCTTTCTGTACAATAATAATGAGAACTGGAGCCCTTCTTTGTCGTTAATTTTTGTACAGGATCGATCTAGAGGTGCGTCTCAACTAATTAATACTATGATAAAGCTAGTGTTGTATTTGATATATATATATATATATATATATATATATATATATATTATATGGGTATATATATACTGATCGATTATAATTAACAACAAATTAATATATAGCTCTGTATCTTGCGCGCGTGAATTAATTTGGTGCATGAAGCTAACATGCTGCAGAGTGGGCAAAGGGGTTGACGAAGAAATGCTGCGTCGTCGGCATCCCTCCACCGGCAGCGACCACCGCATCATCTGCGCTGTTAGTGGCAGCTTTTCTATTGCCGGCTCCGGCGATTCTCTCGCATGAGGGGCACATGATGAGGGTGGCCGCAGGCAGCTGCACGAAAAATGGAGTCGGCCGTGGCGCCACTGCTGCTGCAAACTTGACGGCCTTCATCTCCTCCACCTCCTTCTGCAGCCGCCTGTTCTCTTCTGTGAGCGTCTCACAGCACCTCCTCAGGAAATCGCAGTCAACCTCGGTCTGCTTCAGCTTGGTCCTATATATAATCGCAGACGTATTATTATATGTGTATATATATAGTATTAATATATATAGGGTTGAATTGAAGAATATATAATCAATCAAAACCCTAGCTAGCTAGCTAGGTATCATATATACCTTGCTCTTCTGTTCTGAAACCACACTTCGATCTGGCGTGGCCGGAGATTCAACTGCTTCGCCAGCGTTTGCTTCTGCTTCTGGTTTAGGAATACATGCTTTGTATAAATTAAATTAATAAAGACCTAACTAACTAATTTCTTAAAAGTAATTAATTAGCAGCACATACATAATTAAACTAATTGGAAGGGAAAATTATTAATTAATTTACAGGATTAAGAGTGGTGTGCTCCTTGAACCTGCCCTCTAAAAGGGCAGACTGCTCCTTGGTGAGCCGAAGCTTCTTCCTGGCCGTGGCGTCCTCGTCCTCCTCGTCGACGCCCGCTCGCAAGGAAGCGCCGCCGGCTCTTTGAACTTCCGTCTCCTCCCCGAGGTACTGCAGGATCATCTCCTTCTTGATGTTCGTGGTGGAGAAGGAAGAGACGGAGCTGTGCGGAGAGGATAGTCTAGTCTCCTTGCCATAGATTTCATCGGAGAGGCTGAGGATGAGAGATGGTTCCGGCAGCCGCGGAGGGGGAGGCGGAGGGTTTGATAGCCGCCGGCGGAGATTGGTAGGCGGGCAAGGGCCGAGGGAAAGGGCCGTGTCGCAGCTATCCTCCTTCTCCATGGGAAATCCTATCCCTTGGCTTAATTTCCAGCTAGTTCTTTCCCTCAAGAAACTTCCTGCTGCTTTATATATATTAATGTCCTGCTGAGAGTCTTGAGACGAGAAGCACGAGAGAGAGAGAGAGAGAGAGAGAGAGAGAGAGAGAGAGAGAGAGAGAGGAATATAATTGGCTAGGTAGAGAGAATAGTGGGAGGAAAGAAAAAGGAAAGGAATGAGAGGAGTTTGAGTGAATGGCGAGGGTTGGGGATATATGCGGCAATATCTATCGACATATATATATATAAATAAATAAATAAATATATATATATATATATATATATATATATATATATATATGGTGATCGACTGGTTACTGGTGTGAAGGCGCCACCAAGGTTGACAAAGCTCTCCGAAATAGCTTTAATCCCTAATTATAGATCTGACTTGTAAAAAAGAGGTCTTTCATATATGAACTGTATATATATTTACATTTATATACTGAAAAGAGCTCTCAAACACACACACATACATACTGAATTAATTGCAGATCAATATATATATATATATAGTGTTTGTTAGCTGGGGCCTTAATTAATTAGGACATACACAGTACACAAAGCCAGAACATGGGAGAGTAGTTACTGCTGTTTTTTTAATGTGAAAAATTAAATTACATAGAAAAATAACCTGCCCGAATTAATCCAGTAGTACTCTACAAATTCTTTGGGGCTTTAATTAAGGATGTTGCGATACATGGCCGGCTACGTCTGCCATGTGGGTCGACCATGACAAAAAGGTCAGTCCGAGCCCCAATGAGAAATATAAAAAAAAACGGGCAGTTTTTGTGGCATTATATCATATAATTCCCAATGAAAAAAACTTGGGCTAAAACAAGGAGTCCAGTTCCTAACTTTTGCCATAAAAAAAAAGGAGCCCCGCGCAGCGAGGGTCTGGGGAAGGGCCCCACGCACCACAAGAGTGAATGTAGGCAAATCTTATCATGCATTTTTGCAAGATCAGGCTGCTTCCCGGGCTCGAACTCATGACCTAAGCGTCACACGGCAACACCTCAACCAAATTAATTTCAAAGTTAAATTTTGGGCATTGAAAAGATTTTAAAAGTAAAAGCTACATTTGTTTGTCTAGATGTAAATCTGAAGCTGATTAGGGGAGATAAATATTCACAAATGTAATTAAACAATATATTTTTTTAATTCTAATAAGCCATGAGCTCGATCATCGTATGTGCCTTTTAACTAAAATTATTTTTATGGTTCGTTCATTTTAACGGAATTGACATTCTCTGGAATTGACATTAACGATTAAAAATTCAATCCTCATGTTCGGCGCGACTAAATTTATGTGGATATTGATTTTGAAATGAAAACCTATGACTTTGACTTTGAACTAAAAAACCAAATCGTCAATTCTTACTTCCGCTCATAGATTTTCCACAGAATTAAGTCATTTCGAACTTATGGGAATTTTCGTGCAGGAGGGCATTTTCGCGCGAGTGTGTATTTTTTCTCCTGGGCGAGTTACATCCCGGGAGCACATTTTTGACTTAGGCTTGCTTTTTTCGCCCAGCCACGCGTTTTTCGCCCGAGGGCATGTTTTTCGGCTCGAGCGCGCGTTTTTGCCCAACGCTCGTTTTTCGGCCAGGACGCGATATATTAGCTCGTGTGTGATTTTTTCGCACGGGCGCCCGTTTTCGGCCCGGACACGCGTTTTTGCTTGGGAGCGTGTTTTTTGCTCGGGAACGCGTTTTTCGACCCGGACACGAATTTTTCGCCCGGGCGCGCCTCAAACGCGCTTTTTTTGCACAAACGAGAATTTTTTTCCCGTGCGCCCATTTTTCAACCCATACGCGTGTTTTTCGCTCGGGTGCACATACTTTGCCTAGGAGCAGTTTTCGGCCCGGGAGTGAGTTTTTTGCCCGAGCGCGATTTTTACGCTCGGGTGCATTTTTTTGTCTGGGAGCGGGTTTTTTGGCCCGGAAGCGAGAAATTCTTGTTTGAACAAAAAATATGCGTCCGGTCCGAAAAACTTGTTCCCAGACGAAAAACGCGCGCTCGGGCGTAAAAATCACGTCCGTGCAAAAAACTCATGCCCGGGCTGAAAAACGGCTCCCGAACAAAAAACTCACGCCCGGGCCGAAACGCACAGTCGGGCGTAAAACGTGCGTCCAAGCCAAAAATTCGTGTCCGGGCCGAAAAACAACCCCTAGGCGAAAAACACGTGCCCTTGCGAAAAATGAGACCATGAGCGAGATTTTTTATTTAAATTCAATATCAGTTCCTATATGTATTGGTATTTGATTGAAATTAAAGCCAACTCTTAAAACCAATCTCTTCCAAACGAACGAACCCTTATGGTCTCTTCGTTTGGACGACATTGATATTCAAGAAGTAACTTTGAGAATAAAAAAATCAATACTATTGTTCGGATGAAAGTTTTAGGATGAAATTTTCTTTTGGTTCCAAAGCTAGCCATCGATAATAAAATAACTTACAAAACCCTTTGTCGATTGTTTAGGTCCCGCTGTAGATTTTGAGATTTAGCATTCCGGAATTGCGAACTGCCCAAGAGCGCATTTTTTCATCAACGTACGCTCATTTTCGCTTGGGCGCATTTTTTTGCACGGGGCGCATTTTTTGCATAACACACATTTTTTCAGCAGTGCGCACATTTTCACCCTGACGCAAATTTTTTGCGTAGGCGCGCATTTTTCACCTGACCACGCTTTTTTCACCCAGCCGCGCAGTTTTAATTTCGCCCGGGCGCGCAGTTTTCGCACGGACACATTTTTTTGCTTGTGAGGGCATTTATTCGACAGAGAGCTCATTTTTTTGCTAGGGAGCACATTTTTTCTTTGGGGCGCAAATTTTCAACCCTAGTACGCAATTTTTCTGCTCGGACACATTTTTCGACGGGCCGCACAATTTCCGCCCGACCGCGCATTTTTCGCCCAACCGTGTATTTTCTGTCCGGACGCGCTGAGTTTAGTGGATCACTCTTTAAATGACTTGAGTTTAATTTAGTGAGTTTGATTATGTGATCATAATGCGTCGACATCCCATAGGTTATCCAAATTATGGATGAAGTCAATTTGGAGCAACTCGATTGATGCCTCAAACTTGAGGTAATGCTCAGTGCAGTTGGTGTTATGTGCAAATAGTATTTTCATGCAACAATATTGCTTCATTTAGGTGGTAGCTCCAGATCATGAACTAAGGTGGTTTGTTGAGTTACTATTTGTTCATATTCAAATCCAGACTTGGATCTGATCCAATTAAGTATTTTAGGTCTCTTTTGAGACCTAGCTAGCTTTAATCTCCTGACACTGCGAATCAGGATGTGACCCAGACAACTTATAGCACTTGACGTTTCTTTCCTCGATCACCTTTCTTCGGGACTACAGTAGGTTTCACAGACGGGTGGCTGCAGCAAGGCGTGACAGAAGTGCAGGGACTGCTCAAGTGGAGGAGGGACAAGCAGCATTAGTGGTAAACAAATGTGTGAGGTTAAGCTCTTGCTAAAGGATTCGGATCCGGATCCTCTGGAGTTCATGCGGGAACTCCAGGGTGGAGTTCCCTATACGGGAACTCCAATAGCCTAGGCGGGAGCGAGCCAAGAGGAATAATCCAAGGGCTATGCGAGAACTTTTCCATGCAAGAAGCCCACGGCCCTTGGGCTATTAATGGGGGAACTCCACCCAGGAGTTCCCGCACGAACTCCAGGGGATCCGGATCCAAAGGATTCGACATAATGCAACAAGCGTGTGGTCGAGCTCAACCAGCAGTAGATTCAAATGTGCACAACATGCAAGAGGTAGGTCATGTGCTCAAGTTGCTGCCTTGTGTGGACAACGAAGATTGTGCAAGCGTGGATATATTGGCAGTTGAACATACGTAACAAAGTCAAGTTTCAACATGTTTTCCTCTCCAATGGTAGTGGCAATTGTTCAACAACATAGGTTTGTGTGCAATCCTTCTACGCCTATAGCATGGGGCAGATAAGATGAGATAATTTTTTCCTCAATGTGAAAGAGGCTAGACACCTTTTGACCATGCTTTTCAAGCATGAGTTTTATGCCAAGTGTGAAAAGGAGTAGCCGTATTTGAATATAAAATTAACATGTGCTCTTGAAGGAAGCTTCTAGAAAAGTGTCCAAAAGAGGCTTCATGACATGTGCTTTTTGTAACATCCCCAGAACAACTAGACCCATAAGGTGCATTTTGCCATGACAAGGTCATGACATTGCTCTAAGAGACCAAAATGGCCCTGAAACCAAGGTAAATATGTGAAGATCTCTTTGGTGTGCAAATAGCCAATTTGACTCCAAGGCTTAAGACTTGATATTTAGCTTCTAAATGACAAATTGACACCCACACCCTTCCTAAACACTAGAGTAGGCTAATGAGTCAAAATGGATCTATTGGAATTGGGCAATTTTGGGAAATTTGGGTCAATTACCAAAAAGCCCCAATTTGGCCAAATTGAACTAATCCCTTCAATTAACCTTCAATTGACACAATGTGATCAAATTTATCATGCCTAACACTCTAAGATCACTTAGGGAGTCTAATGGGTCCACATTGGACCCTTGGGATAAGCCAATTTTGGGAAATTAGGCAAAATTACCAATTTTCCGCAAATTACAATTTATGCCCTTTATGGTTCAATTGGCCCTCAATTGAACAAATTGACCTAGCACAACCCTTCCTAAACCCTTAAGGGAATATATGAGACCTAAATGAGCCCAAGTGTGCATTCAATTTTGGAGGATTAGGGCAAAATCACCAAAATGCCCAAATTGCCCTTATAAGCAATTATGTGCAAATAAGCATCATATGACCCCACCATGACCTAATTCCCCTCGGAATAGGTCCATAGGGTCCAAGGCACCAATGTAGGTCAATCACATTGGTTGGGGTGAGCTTGAGTCAAGCCCAAACTCAAAATTCCCAAATTGGCATATTTAGGTCAAATAAGCCCAAGCCTTGATTTCAATTAGCTTGGCCCAACATTAGTGGCCCATCCTGCAGCCCAAGGTGCTAATTACCATGACCAACCTCATATTTCAAAATTAGATGCCATGCAAGGGGGTAATTATGAGAAATCCCCAAATTTTGGAAAGAGACAACCATGAATTCATGGGATGAAGGCCACATGGCTTCAATTCACACTCCCTATGCCTTCTCCAGCTGCCACCATGAATTCCAGACATTTTCATGCTAGATTGATGCCAAGTGGTGGAGGATTTTAGGAGAGAGAAAGGCTTGGCCGACCACCCTTAATGGCAACACTTCATAGAGCCTCCCCCACTCCAAATTAACCCCTCCATCAGCTTCAGAAGGTGCCAAGCAACTGAAATCGAGTTTTGGATCACTGCATTTGGTGGAGTATAGGGAAATCGGCATGGAGCTCAAGCTTGGAGGTCGGCCATGGCAAGTCCGAGGTTTCTTCAACCTCAAGCTCAACAAGGCATGTTTCCTTCCCCTCTCCATCTGTGCTAGCCTCCTAGATCTTCTAGGGTTGAGATCGAGCTCAATTCATTCTTTCATTTTTGAAAAAATAGGGCATTTTAGCCCAAGCTCAAAACTGCCGCATGGACCGCCGCCGGTGGCGGTGTCGCCGGGGATCCATAGCCCCCACATCCACGATGGAGACGGTGGTGTTTTCCGGCCGAAGGAGTGCCCAGGTGACCGGAAAATCGAGGTCGAAATCAGCCATGCAACTGAATTTTACGGGCTGTTGGAGAAGATGAACAATGCGTATGTTTTATTTTTTTATATAATGTTAATATAAATATCAATTCTGCCTTTATACTTTAGTCCTCTTCAATTAAATATTTAGGCCTCTTAGGCCCAGAATCAAAAGAAGTGACCAACATGAAAATGTTAAAATTTTTGAAAGACTGTTTAGGAGTAAGAAGGAGTTGTATCAACAAGAGTTATAGCCAAACAACCACAATGCCAAAACAACAACACAAGAAATCTTTATTGAAACAGAACTGCTTTACAATGCGAGGTATACATGGCGAGACATGATTCATAAGAATCACGGAGATGAGAAGAACAAACACACCAAAAACGAAACTGGCGGTCTGCCAAAGCAGAGACCGCACAGACCGCAAAAAGGCTAAGGTCGCCCGGCTTGCTCTGCTGTACTCCCAGATCGCTTGCATAGTCAGACCGCAGAAACACCTTGAGACCGCGCGAACAGAAGCAGACAACCTGCACTGCCAAACCGCAATCCCAGACCGCACGAACTGAAGCTTATTGGAACAAAGAACTGAAGCTGTCGCCAGACCGCAACTCAGATCGCCTAACCGCTGAAGGTCGCCTGATCACTGAGTCCGCTGCGAACAGCACAAGAACACAATAAACCAGTTCGCTGACAGACCGCATACGAACTGCTTATTCAAGCCGCCGGAAATCACCAAGGAAGGAGACGGCAACCTGCTGACCGCAAACCTGCGAACACAACAACCGGTTAGCTCACTTCCGAGACCGCGCGACTTCAAATTTGAGTCCGCAAGAAACAATCCGGGCTCTTGTTCTTACAGTTCTTGTTAGGAATGGCGGGCCATGCACCCCTATTTATAGGTGGGTGGACGAATGTCGTCACCGCACAAACCGGGATGCAGTAACCGCCCATCAGATCGCGAGCGGTCTTATATAACAGACCGCACGGACACAACACTTGGACGAACCAGCCCAAGTCCGCAAGACAGCAGCAGTCCGCGCACAAGCCGCGCGGACACAACACTTGGACAAGATCCAGCCCAAGTCCGCACGATAACAACAGTCCGCGCACAAGCCGCGCGGACACAGCAACCACCCTTCCTGAGATCGCCAAGACAAGGACGAACATCTGGCCGACTTGAGCCAAGTCGCCAGAACAACCCAAACAAGCCGCCCGGTCACTGCGGTCAACCAAGAACAGGCCGCCCAGAACAAGACCAGAAGAACTCGCAACAGGTCGCCAAAACCAACGACCAAACCAAGAAGCAAACTGGCCGATCACAGCAGATCACCAGAACAGCAGGGAGAGATCGCAGAACCAAACCGCCAGAGCACCAGCGCAGGCCGCGCGGTCTCTGCGGTCTCCAGCCTTCAGACCGGCCGGAATCCCTTCCACTTCACTTCAACAATTTCAACACTCCCCCTTGAAGTGGGAAGTGGAAACTAGCCCGAGCAACTCCCTTAACCGTGTAAACGGTCCCTTCGCCAGCGGCTTTGTGAAGATGACTGCGACATTGTCCGCAGTCCGAACATGCTCGACCATAAGAGATCCTCCCAACACCTTTTCACGAATGAAATGGTGCTCAATCTCTATATGTTTGGTCCTCGCGTGACAGACTGGATTGTTGACCAGCTTGAGAGCACTCTCATTGTCCCCGCGTAGCATAGTGGGACCTCGAACCTCCTGATGAACGTCCTCTACCAACCTCCTGAGCCAAACGGCTTCCTGAGCTGTCAAGGCCGAAGCCTTGTACTCCGCTTCCGTGGTAGATACAGACACCGAGTCTTGCTTCTTGCTGCACCAAGAGATAGCCATGGGACCCATCATAAAGACATAACCAGACGTTGATCTCCGATCATCCACGTCTCCCCCAAAATCAGCATCCATGTATCTATGCAACTCCAAGCTTGACCCTCTCCTATATAGGAGACCCAAATCAGAGGTCGACTTCACATACTTCAAGATGCCTCTTGCCGTCAAAAGATGAGGTTTCCGTGGTTCTGCCATGTACCGACTCACCTTGCCAACTGCATAAGCAATATCTGGCCTTGTGATCGTCAGGTAGATCAAACTCCCAACCAGAGCTCGGAAAACCAACGGTTCAGATAGAACTCTTCCCTCATCCTTCCGAAGTTTATGATGTTGCTCCAGAGGTATAGAGCTGCTTTTCCCTTCCTCCATGCCGAATCACTGAACAATCCGCTCCGCATAGCCAGCCTGAGAAATAAGCACTCCGCTCTCCCGCCTCTGCACCTCGAGTCCAAGGAAATGGTGGAGCTCCCCCAGATCCTTCATCTCGAATCTGATAGCAAGCTCAGCCCTGAGTCTTGCAACAGCTTCCTTCGAGTTCCCGGTGACAATCATGTCATCCACATACAGCAGCACAATCACCCGAAGCACCCCCTCCTTCTTGATGAACAAGCTAGAATCAGAGTCTGAAGCAAAGAATCCGCAGAATAAGAGATACTCTGCAATCTTCCCGTACCACGCCCGAGGCGCTTGCTTCAACCCATACAGGGCCTTCTTCAACTTACAAACGTAGTCCGGATACTCCTTCGAGATGAAGCCCTTGGTTGTAAGATGAAGATATCCTTGTCAATTTCGCCGTATAAGAACGCATTCTTCACGTCGAGTTGCCAAATCTCCCAACCACTCGAAGCCGCCAAGGCAATAACAAATCGAACCGAAGTCATCTTTGCCACTAGACTAAACGTCTCATCATAATCTTCTCCGTACTGCTGTGAGAACCCGCGAGCTACAAGGCGAGCCTTGTACCGCTCGATACTGCCGTCAGCTTTCTTCTTCAGCTTGAAGACCCACTTGCAAGTGACAGGAGTGGTGCCCTTGGGCTTGGGCACAAGAGACCAGGTCACATTCTTCTCGAGAGCTGCCATCTCTTCTTGCATCGCAACGTCCCACTCTTTCACGCCTATGACCTTCTCAAAGCTCGACGGCTCCCTTTCATCCAAGGGACCATCAAAGAAACATGAAACAAAGTTCACCATGTTTCCTCCTGTGTATCGGTCTGGTGGTTGAATAGTCCTCTTCGACCTCCTAAGAGGTTGCTCCTGACTAACCACCTCCTCAGCTGCTTCTTCTGTGCAAGCTCCTCTTCCAGACGAACTTGGAGCATCGCTCCCCCTGCTTCCAGAACCTGAAGCCTCCATCTCAGAGCTTGACACAGCTGGAGCTCCTAGTGAAACAGGCAACTCCACTTGAAGACTTCCCGCAGCTTTTCCTCCTTCATCAACCCTGCTCTCCGGTAGTTCAACTCCTGAACTCCCTTTGTAGGAAGTTACTTCATCGAACACCACATCCCGAGAAACAATTGACCTCCGTGTCTCAGGATCCATGCATCTCCATCCCTTCTTCCGCTCATCATACCCAACAAAGACTAGCTTCCTTGCTTTCGCATCTAGCTTTGTCCGAAGAGCATCAGGAAAATGCACATAGCAGGTTGACCCGAACACCCGAAGGTGTGCAACACTCGGCTTCTCCTTGAACATCAATTCGTGAGGGGTCTTCATGTTGATAGGACTTAAAGGCAACCTGTTGATGACATAAGCTGCACAAGACATTCCCTCCGCCCAGAAGGACTTTGGGATACTCTTAGCATGAAGCCAACATTTGCAAGTTTCCGTCAAATGACGAATCTTCCTCTCGGCAACGCCATTCTGTTGTGGAGTATGGGCACAAGTGAGCTCTCTCCTGATGCCATGCTTCCTGCAAAAACTTGAGAACTCACCAGAGGTGAACTCCCCATCATTGTCAGTTCTAAGTTTTTTAACTTGCAGGCCAAGCTGGCCTTCAACCAGCTCCTTGAACTCCACAAATTTTGCAAATGCTTCCGACTTCTCCTTCAAAAAATACACCCAGACATATCTGGTGTAATCGTCAATCAACACCAACATGTATCTGTTGTCTCCAAGGCTTGAGGTGGCAGTCGGTCCCATCAAATCACCGTGGATGCACTCCAACGGCACTTTGCACCTTGTTTGCGATTTGTCAAATGAAAGTCGATGAGACTTACCAAACTGACATCCTTCGCAGACATGACCGTCTCCATAGGAAGTCAAGCTAGGCAAGCCATTGACAAGGCCCCTTACCGCCATAGCCTTCAATTTGTCCATGCCTACATGCCCCAACCTTTCATGCCAGATGGCCGCGCCATCATTGGTCCTCATCTTATCAACATAGGTACTTGTCGATAAAACGAACAAGTCCTTCACCTGCTTGCCGACATGAATAACATCTCCCTTTTATCTCCGGTTGAGTTTTGAGAAACTTCACTTCTGTTGGGCCAAACAGAACGTGATAACCGGCGTCGACCGCATTGGTCACAGAGAAGAGATTTTTCTTCATACCAGGCACGTGATAAACACTCCTCAACGTGAGTGGACCCTTATCACTGCTCAGAGAGACGAATCCTTCGTGCTCTACTGGATGAATAGAATTATCAGCCGTAATGATAGCATTGTTACCTGAGTAAGGCGCCAAAGAAGAGAACTTTGATCCATCCCCGGTGAGGTGATACCCACACCCTGAATCAACAATCCAGTCCTCATCATAGTTGATGGAAGCCAAGGCCTTAACGGGCATCGCCGTTATATTAGACGCAAAGGCTCCTCCCCATCCAACTTCACCAGACTTTGGCATCTCCTTCTCCACTGCATGTCCCGGCTGAAGATTCACCCGGCAATCTTTCTTGAAGTGCCCGGTCTTATTGCATCTAAAGCACCTCGGTCCCTCTGCTTTCTTCTTCCCATCAGACTTAGGAGCATAGCCCCTATCTTGCTGACCTGAAGTGGAGGATCCATCATGACCCGGCTTCTTCTTCTCCCATTTCTTCTTCTTCTTCCCAGAGAACATCACATCACTTTCTCCCCCGGAGATAGAAACCCCCGCCATCTGTCTTGCTAAACTTTCTTGCGAAGCAAGAAGGTTCTCCAGCTCCAACAACGACGGTTGATTTGCCCAACCCTAAACTGAAGTCACAAAGGCAAGATACTCCTTCCGCAACCCGCGGATGATATGCCTCTTCAGTTTTGCCTCAGAGATTGGCTCATCAGGGTCCAATGCAGAAATCTCTGCCGTGAGGTTCTTCATCTTGAGGAAGAAGGTAGAAACAGAAAGATCACCTTGAGAGGCTTTTGCCAACTCATTTTCAAGATACTGTAGCCTCGCTACATTCTTCTTATTGAACGATCCATCCAAGGATGTCCAAATCTCAGCAGCAGATTTACATCCGATGATGTGATCAAACAGCTCCGGTGAGATAGCCCTCTTGAGAGTGAACTCTGCCTTAGCATTCGTCCTCCTCCAAAGTCTCACCTCTGCCATATTATCTCCTGCTAGAAACACCTTGAAAGTGGAGGTTAGATCTTAAGTTACTCTAGAGGGGGGTGAATAGAGTATTAAAACTTTTCCTTAGTTTTTATAGCAGAATTAAAATAGTATTATATATAGGTGTAAGCTGTGTGAGAATTATATAAACAGAAAAAAAAAATAAGTAAATGTAATCACAAAACAAACAGCACAAGCACAGAAAATAATCAAACACAGAAGACACAAGGAGCTATAGTAGTTCCCCAGTAAATCTGGGTACGTCTACTCTTCTACCAACTTTGGTAGGAATCCACTAGGAGGTTGTTGATAAGGTGCCCTCACACCAGGTGAGCTGTTGATAAGGTGCTCTAACCAAACTGCAGGTTTTTGAAAAGGTGCCCTGTCACCGAGATTAACTTTTGAAGGGAGTTATAACCCTGTACAAGAGAGGTAAGAAAAAGTTTATAGTGTTCTTCTCTGTCAAGATGCTGAGAGAAGACTCTAGTGGATGTTGTTGTAAAGCTCCCCCTGTCAGATTGAAGTGTTTGACAGAAGATGAAGAAGCTTTCTCTTGAAAACAAAAATCTCCTGTAGCAGATTGATCTGGAAGAACAGGTTATTCAGATTGCTTGTTGCTCTTTTAGAAGATCTGAGTTTGCAGCAGATTCTGAGTGAATGCTCTTGAGGATGATGTTCTCAGAAGTTTTGTGCTGCTTGTAGAAGAAGATTAAGAAAATACTTTCTGAGATGTCTGTCAATCTTCTTCTTCTTCTTCTTTAAGCTATATATATATATATATATATCCTTTTTTTTTCTGTAATAGAACGACGTTTGAATTCTGTCGATTCAAACGATTTTGGCAGGTCCTTTTATTTTTGACTGTGAAAAGATTCCTTTTCATTAAATGTCAACGGCTATTGCTGCCTTGGAGAAAGGAAAAAAGAGAATATATTAACTGAGTTTAATATCCTTCCTTATCTGTCAGAATACGTCCAAAGGATATTGAATAGATCCGTTATATTAGTCGTTTTGCTGTTAGGATAGATAGAATATAGTTGATAACAAATCTGGGCTTCAATAAATGATCTGTCGAACGCTGGCTACAATCTGTCGAGCGTTGTCCAGAGGATGTTGAACGCTGGCTGGAAAACTGTCGAGCGCTGTTCAGAAAATGTCGAACGCTGGCTGGAAAACTGTCGAGCGCTGTTCAGAAAATGTTGAACGCTGGCTGGAGAACTGTCGAGCGCTGTTCAGAAAATGTTGAACGCTGGCTGGAGAACTGTCGAGCGCTGTCAACAAAAAACTGTCGAACGTTGGGAGCCATCTGTCGAGCACTGCTAGCCATTTGTCGAGCGCTGGGAACCTTAAATTTAATTTTAAGTTCTAGCTAATTTATCAGCCTACAGACTTGACCCTTAAACTATACAATGGGGTCAACTGATCCTAATCAGTACATAGTGATCCTAGCCCAAAATAGTAAAAGGGTTGTTCCAACAATCTCCCCCTATTTGGGTTAGGATACTATTTGACAAGAAAAATTAAATAGATACAGCAGAAAGTATAATCAACAGAGCAACAATATATCTGATAGATTAAAATAGATCATCAGATAAGATAAAAATAAATGCTCTGAGTTTAGAAAACTTTACATTCATAACCAAGCAATTTACTTAAGACTTTTTGTCCTGAGAAGGTGGCTTGAATATGATTTTCCTGTTGGGGTCTTTTGATTTCTTTTTGCTGATAAACAAATCTTGAGCACCAATGATTTTCTGTTCTTTGACATGAGGGATAAATGCTTCTGGGTGCATATCAATATATTCCTCAGTATTGAATGCTTTAACTGTTTTGTATTTTTCAAGTTCTTTTCTTCTGTATTCTGACATGGTTGAGAAACTTGAGAAGTCTTTGCCTTCTGCTTTAGCCTTTTTAATCTGTGCATATGCAATTGTTTCTTTCAGTCTTGCCATCTGACAGATTTTTTCTTCTTCTGGATCTAGAAAGTAATAAATATCTTCTGAATCATTTTTGTCTTGAGTGACCTTTTGAGGTACTCTATCTCTGTGAAGAGATCCATCAGAAATGTGAAGTTTGTATTCTGAAGATATTTGAGAAGAAGAAAATGTTTGACTTCTTTGAAAGATAGGAGCTGATTTCTTAGAGGAAGGAGCACTGGCTGATCCAGAGGTTTGAGAACCACTGAACTACCAGGTCTCCCTGAATGTTGAGAGCTTGGCTTCTGAGAGGAAGATGATACACGTGCTGATCCTGTTGCACCAGCTGCTGGAGGAGGAGGAGGATGATTGTGCTTGACTGGTTTGTCAGGGATGTAGCCAGTCTTCTTGAATTTCTTCCTCCTATTGTTCTCATTTCTGGAGAGCTTCATCCAGTGAGGAGTTTTCTCATCAAGAGGGATATTATACAAAATGTACAGAGGAATGTCATTATTTGGATTTGGGGGCTTGGGAGCAGCCTTTGACTTAGCTGTTCTTTTCTTTCTTTTCTTTGAAAGTGTATCATCAGAATCACTGTTGTCATCATCATCATCAGAGTCAGAAGATGAGATTGGCTTATTGTATAGATCATCAATTCTCTTGATTGCTTCACGAGCCTTTAATCTTTCTTCTTCAGCTTTGTCAAACTCTGCATCTGCTTCTCTCCAGATTTCATCAAAGCTTGGCATTGGTTCTTCATTACATACAGGAATTGGAGGTGAAGAAGTAATTTGTGGGGCTATTGTATCATCAAGGAATTCTTCAAGATCATCTTCATATTCTGCAGAATGATCCTTTATTTGAATGTCTTGAACAGTGGATGAAGGAATAGAGGATAAGTAATTTTGTATGATATCAGAATGAGTTTTCTGAGGAAGGCAAATCAGAGCCTTTGATAGATCCTCTATGTATACCTTTGGTGATACCCTTGAAGTATATATGACATCAAATTTTGATAATAAGCTATATAGATCACAGGATGGATGAATGCATATATTATTTATTTCTTCTATAACTTGTGTATCTGGATCAATTATATCTGTATCAAAAATTATAACTTCTGTTTCTTCTTCTGGAGTTTCTTCTGTTTCTGGAGCTTCTTCATAGGACATCTCCCCCTGCCTAGCTTCAGGACAGCCTGAATCTAGGCCCCTAGTAGAAGGGACAGCAGTGGAGGATGGAAGAGAAGCTATCTTAGTAGATAAAGTAGAAAGTGCCTGAAGAACTGGAGCAAGTTTTGCATCCAGGAGCTGGCTCATTTTAGGAAGGATAAGATCAAGGACTTGATCAGCAATAGAGGAGAGGTTGAGGGATGGATAATCTGGTGGATGGCTCTTAGGTGTTGTTCATCCAGCGTTTGAAGAATATCCTTGAAGATTTGGTCTGACTGTGCAAACGAGTCCATGTCAATGTCAAAACCTGCGTCAAACTTCATTAAGTGCAGAGAGGCCTGAGGAATCGCCATTGTTCCTGCAAAGAAAGTTGAAGATCAAGTGCAGAGGGGAACTGGAGGGAAAGACGATTTCTGTAGGCGCAGAGCTTAGAATAAGATAAAATAAGTGTTATATAGTCGAGAAAATACGGAGGAGAATTCGAGGAGCGATGTTCGGCAAAACCTAATTAAATCTGAAGTCGAACCGACTTTAAAATTTTGTCGGACAGAAAAAAAATATCTTTTTCGTCGACCACCGTTCGACAAACGAGATTTTCTTCACTGACTCTGAATATGAAGGTTTTTGTCGACCATCGTTCGACGAATAAAAATTTGTCGTTCTTCGTTCGACAAAATTTTTTGGATAGGATAGAAAATATAATTTTCAACAAATTGAGTCTCCATCTATCATTCCCAGTTGATTCATAAAGAAGATATGTTTCTTTTCATCCAAGGGTTTGGTGAAAATATCTGCTCTTTGTAAATCAGTGGAGATGAACTGTAGGCAAATTTTATTTTTATCCACATTATCTCTGATAAAGTGGTGCCTTATTTCTATGTGTTTAGTCCTACTATGGAGAACTGGATTTTGTGCTATAGATATTGCACTAGTATTGTCACAAAATATAATTGACTGATTTAAGTTGATACCATAGTCTAGAAGTTGATTTTGTATCCACAGTATCTGTGAGCAGCAACTGCCTGCAGCAATGTATTCTGCCTCAGCTGTTGATGTGGACACAGATGTCTACTTCTTACAAAACCAAGACACAAGCCTATCACCAAGAAACTGACAAGTTCCTGATGTGCTTTTTCTGTCTACTCTGCATCCAGCATAATCTGAGTCTGAGAATCCAGTTAACTCAAATTCAGATGTTGTTGGATACCAGAGACCTAGATTAGGACAACCCTTTATATATCTTAAAATTCTTTTTAATAAAGATAGATGAGATTCTTTAGGGTTAACTTGAAACCTAGCACAAATACAAGTAGCAAATATTATATCAGGCCTACTAGCTGTCAAATAGAGTAATGAGCCAACAATTGCTCTATACACCTTCTGATCAACAGGTTTCCCTGATTCATCAGCATTAATGACAACATTAGAAGCCATGGGTGTTTTCATGGGAGAGAAATCAGACATTCCAAACCTTTTTACTAATTCCTTAGCATACTTGGATTGTGAAATGAAAATTCCTGATGAGGTTTGCTTCACTTGAAGACCAAGGAAGTATGATAATTCACCCATGCTACTCATTTCAAATTTAGATTGCATAAGTTTGGAGAACTTTTTGCATAAATTTGAATCAGTAGAGCCAAAAATAATATCATCTACATATATTTGAACTAGCAGTGTTTGATTTTTATGTATTCTGAAAAATAAGGTTTTGTCTACTAAGCCTCTACAGAACTTGTTTTCCAATAGAAAATTAGCTAAGGTCTCATACCATGCCCTGGGAGCTTGTTTGAGACCATAGAGAGCTTTATTAAGCTTAAATACATAAGAAGAGTGAGTTGGAGAGATGAAACCTGGTGGTTGTTCCACATAGACTTCTTCCTTGATATCTCCATTTAGGAATGCACTTTTTACATCCATTTGATATACCTTAAATTGTTTGTATGCAGCAAATGCTAAAAATATTCTGATAGCTTCAAGTCTTGCCACAGGTGCAAATGTTTGATCATAGTCTATGCCTTCTTCCTGTGAATATCCTTGAGCTACTAGCCTTGCTTTATTTCTCACAATATTTCCTTGATCATCAAGTTTGTTCCTGAAGACCCACTTGGTGCCAATGACTAGATGGTCTCTTGGTCTTGGAACCAAATCCCAAACTTTGTTTCTTTCAAACTGGTTGAGTTCCTCTTGCATTGCAAGAATCCAATTTGGATCTTGTTCTGCATCTTTTATGGTTTGAGGTTCAACTTGTGCTAGAAAGCAAGTATGCATCTGATTTTGGTGTAGTTGATGTCTTGTCTGAACACCTGCTGAAATATCACCAATCACTTGTGAAATTGGGTGATCTCTAACTGTGATGTGATCAACAGTTGGAGTTAATTCTGCAGTGGTATTTATTTGGGGATTTTGTTCAGTAATTGTATCCTGTGGAGGATGTTCTACTGTTGCTTGATTCTGATAATCAACAAGATCTGGATGATCTTCTTCTTCACTATCTTCAAGATTTTGAGCTAATGGTTGCATTGAATCTCCTGACTGTAGATTTAGTTCATTAAGCTCTTCACATAGAGCTGGTACCTGCAAAGCATTCTTGGTAGAAGAGTTCTTCTCCTTGCAAGACATGTTAGTTTCATCAAAGGAAACATGCATGGATTCTTCTATCTTAAGAGTGGATTTATTAAATATCCTATATGCTTTGCTAACTATTGAATATCCTAAGAAAATTCCTTCTTCAGATTTTGGTTCAAATTTTCTAAGATATTTCTTATCATTGTTATGAACAAAACATTTACAACCAAAAATTCTGAAATAGTCAATTTTAGGTTTCTTCCCTTTAAGTAATTCATAAGGAGTTTTACCCTTAAGTTTGTGTATCAAACTTCTATTCAGAACATAGTTTGCTGTGCTAACAGCTTCTGCCCAAAAGGATAGTGGCAAATTAGCATCTGCAAGCAATGTTCTTGCTGATTCAATTAGGGTTCTATTTTTCCTTTCAACTACCCCATTCTGTTGAGGAGTTCTAGGAGCTGAGAAGCAATGCCTGATACCTTCCTTCTCACAGAATTCTTGCATAAGAAGAGACTCAAACTCAGTGCCATGATCACTTCTGATCAATGCAACTACAGTAGAGTATTCAATCTGTATGCTCTTAAGAAAGTCTGTAAGAACTTTAAAGTTATCTGACTTTTCTCTCAAAAAGAATACCCAAGTGAATCTAGAGAAGTCATCTACAATAACTAGAGTGTAAGTCTTCCCTCCTAAACTCTTTATTGCTATAGGTCCAAAAAGGTCCATATGTAGCAAAAATAAGATTCTAGGTGAATCACTTTTAGATAAGGATTTAAAACTGTTTTTGGTTTGCTTACCTAGCTGGCATGCCCTACATAAACCTTCTTTCTTATATGATCCTGATGGTAGACCTCTAACAAGATTATCTTTAGATAGTTTGGCAATTGTTCTAAGATTTACATGCCCTAATCTTTTATGCCATAGTTCACTAGGTTTGCTTAGCTCATTAAACATGCAAATTTCTGATTTAGAGGAATTGAAATTTACTAAATATATGTTACCCTTTCTAATACCTGATAAAACAATGACATTATCAGATGACTTGATAATGCATTCTGATTTATTAAAGGTTACCTGATAACCTTCATCACATAACTGACTTATGCTGATGAGGTTGTGCTTCAGACCCTTCACATAGGTGACTTCCTTGAATGTTACTGATCCAACCTTGATTTGACCAATGCCTTTGGTTTGACCATGGTTGGAGTCTCCAAAGATCACTTTGGGTCCAAGCTGTGCCTTGTAATTTTTTAGATTGGCCTTGTTTCCTGTCATGTGCTTTGAGCAGCCACTGTCCAAGTACCATTTTTGATTTAATCTTGGATGGCCGTGTACCTGCAAAGACAAAAACATAAACTAGTTGTTTTTGACCCAGACTACCTTGGGTCCTTTTGTGTTACCACAGAATTCAGAAATAAATGACATTTCAGGCTGGTCCTTATAGCCTTGTGGATGATATCTCCTTGGAGGTATTATCCATTCAGTGAAAGGATTTTTAGTTTGTTTGGAATTAAGATTTCTAGTATTTCCTGTATAGTATTTGTTCGCTAAATTTGGATAAATTGGTCGACTATTGTTCATCTGATAACTATACTGAAAATCTGTTTTCAGACTTCGTCGAGCTCCGTTTGACAAATTTGAACCTTTTTGTCGATCTCCGTTCGACGAATTCTTTTGAATTCTTTTATCCTTAACAGACTTGCTTAAAATATCTTTATCTCTTTTTGCAGCTTCTTTGCCTTTAGCCGAAATAAATTTTATAGGTGAGGAGAGGGTATTTCTCTTAATCAGAGATGGCTCACTTGATGAGGCACCCAGGCCCAATTTGCTATTATTAAGTCTAGCATTGACTAAGCTTGTGATGTCCATCAGTTTGATACTTCTCCCATTTAGGGATTCTTCAAATTTCTTGGCCTCAGAAAGTTTATTCTCAATGAGAACAATGTGTTCTCTGGAGGCAGCCAGATCTTTCTTAAGATTTGCATTTTCTTCACTCATCTTTTTCATTTGAGCTAACTTACATCTGAGTGAGATTATTTCTTTCTCAGAGTTGAGTAAGTCTGAGCAAAGGACTTTGAATTCAGCCTTGAATTCATCTGAAGTAAAATCAAAACCAGACATTACCTGATCTGCATCATTTTCTTCTTCTGATTCTGAATTTTCTTCATCAGATTTGCTGGCTGAGGCATTGATTGCCATCATGCAGAAGTTCTTTTCTTCTTCATCATCACTGGAGCCTGATGAAGATTCATATTGTGACTCACTGTCTGAGTCATAAAATGCCAGTAGACATTGGCTATTCTCTTTTGTTTCTTCTTCATCAGAAGAACCAGATGAAGATTCTGATTCAGATTCTGTTTCACTCCAGGATGTTGCTACAAATCCTCTTCCCTTCTTTTTGTGTGAGTGGGAGGAAGATTTGCTAGAACCTTTCCTTTCTTCCTTTTCTCTTTTTCTCTCCTTTCTGTCCTTTTTGTTTTGATTCTCTGGACATTCAGGAGCAATATGTCCTGGCTTCCTGCAACCAAAACATATAATTTCGTTAGAGTGATTTTTGTCATACCTTGGCTTGTCATAGCTTCTGGATGACTTCTTCTTGAAATCTTTCTTAGCCATATTATAGAATCTTTTGGCTATGAAGCTCATCAGCTCTTCTTTGGTAGGAGTTGGTCCTTCTTCTTCTGCAGCCTTGAAGGCTATGCTTTTCTCCTTCTTGAGTGCTGGGGATGAGGTGGATTCTTTAGATTCCCTACTTTTGACGAGCTGCTCATAAGATTTGAGCTTGCCCAACAAGGCTTCAGTGGTGATCTCATTTAGGCTTCTGGCTTCTTTGATTGGCCAGATTCTGGAGTCCCATGTGCTGGGAAAGCACATAAGAATTTTGTCATTGATCTCTGTGAGTGAGATCACTTTGTCCAGAGACTTCAGCTCATTTATTATGAGGCTGAGCCTATTGTACATATCAGCAACATTTTCTGATTCTCCCTTCTTGAAGTTCTCATATTGAGAGATCAGGTGAGATCTTCTATCTTTCCTTTCATCTGCTGAGCCTGCCACCATGTTGTTGAGAGATTCCCAGATTTCTTTTGCTGAGGTGCACTCAACTACTTTCTGGAATATATTATCTGACATAGTTAGGGCCAGAATGTTCATGGCCTTTGCATCTGCATTTCTCTGCTTCTTCTGAGCCTCAGTCCACTCAGGAGGTGGAACAGCAGTGTTGTCTGTTGTTGCAGTAGTGCTGGTTATTGCTGTAGGTGCTGGAGGTCCTGTAAGAATAACATTGAAAATCTCCTCATCAATAGAGTTCATATAAAGCCTAATCCTTGCTTTCCATAGTGCAAACTTATTGAGATTGCACATAGGAGGTCTTGTGCTAGAATATTTCTTATTTTGTGCCATGAGTTTTGAATGATATAAAATTCTTAGATAAAGAAGCTCTTAGACAAATTAAGATCTGGTTGATCTTTGTGATTCAGATGTTAGTCTGTAAAGAATCAACCCTCCTCTGATACCAATTGAAAGTGGAGGTTAGATCTTAAGTTACTCTAGAGGGGGGGTGAATAGAGTATTAA
Organism: Dactylorhiza incarnata; assembly: GCA_033032865.1. Lineage (NCBI taxonomy): Eukaryota > Viridiplantae > Streptophyta > Magnoliopsida > Asparagales > Orchidaceae > Dactylorhiza > Dactylorhiza incarnata. The sequence goes on along the minus strand of JAWHQI010002272.1, from coordinate 17,360 downwards.
AACTTTTCCTTAGTTTTTATAGCGGAATTAAAATAGTATTATATATAGGTGTAAGCTGTGTGAGAATTATATAAACAGAAAAAATTAAGTAAATGTAATCACAAAACAAACAGCACAAGCACAGAAAATAATCAAACACAGAAGACACAAGGAGCTATAGTAGTTCCCCAATAAATTTGGGTACGTCTACTCTTCTACCACCTTTGGTAGGAATCCACTAGGAGGTTGTTGATAAGGTGCCCTCACACCAGGTGAGCTGTTGATAAGGTGCTCTAACCAAACTGCAGGTTTTTGAAAAGGTGCCCTGTCACCGAGATTAACTTTTGAAGGGAGTTATAACCCTGTACAAGAGAGGTAAGAAAAAGTTTATAGTGTTCTTCTCTGTCAAGATGCTGAGAGAAGACTCTAGTGGATGTTGTTGTAAAGCTCCCCCTGTCAGATTGAAGTGTTTGACAGAAGATGAAGAAGCTTTCTCTTGAAAACAAAAATCTCCTAGCAGATTGATCTGGAAGAACAGGTTCTTCAGATTGCTTGTTGCTCTTTTAGAAGATCTGAGTTTGCAGCAGATTCTGAGTGAATGCTCTTGAGGATGATGTTCTCAGAAGTTTTGTGCTGCTTGTAGAAGAAGATTAAGAAAATACTTTCTGAGATGTCTGTCTATCTTCTTCTTCTTCTTTAAGCTATATATATATATCCTTTTTTTATGTAATAGAACGACGTTTGAATTCTGTCGATTCAAACGATTTTGGCAGGTCCTTTTATTTTTGACTGTGAAAAGATTCCTTTTCATTAAATGTCAATGGCTATTGCTGCCTTGGAAAAAGGAAAGAAGAGAATATATTAACTGAGTTTAATATCCTTCCTTATCTATCAGAATACGTCCAAAGGATATTAAATAGATCTGTTATATACGTCGTTTTGCTGTTAGGATAGATAGAATATAGTTGATAACAAATCTGGGCTTCAATAAATGATCTGTCGAACGCTGGCTACAATCTATCGAGCGCTGTCCAGAGGATGTTGAACGCTGGCTGGAAAACTGTCGAGCGCTGTTCAGAAAATGTCGAACGCTGGCTGGAAAATGGCGAGCGTTGTTCAGAAAATGTTGAACGCTGGCTGGAGAACTGTCGAGCGCTGTTCAGAAAATGTTGAACGCTGGCTGGAGAACTGTCGAGCGCTGTCAACAAAAAACTATCGAACGCTGGGAGCCATCTGTCGAGCACTGCTAGCCATTTGTCGAGCGCTGGGAACCTTAGATTTAATTATAAGTTCTAGCTAATTTATCAGCCTACAGACTTGACCCTTAAACTATACAATGAGGTCAACTGATCCTAATCAGTACATAGTGATCCTAGCCCAAAACAGTAAAAGGGTTGTTCCAACACACCTCTTGTGTGTCTTCTCCCCCAACTACCTCCCATAGATCCTCGCCAAGCAAGTAACTCTCCATACATGACTTCCACTTTTTAAAGTTAGTCGATGTGAGGAGTTCAGTACCAAGACCTCTTGCGTATCCACCTTCCATGGTAATCTATGTGGTCTCTTCTTCACAAAGACGATGGCAACTCTAGTTGATCACTGCTTATCCACTCCAGGAACCTCGCTTTGATACCATGTTAAAATTTTTGAAAGACCGTTTAGGAGTAAGCAGGAGTTGTATCAACAAGAGTTATAGCCAAACAACCACAATGCCAAAACAACAATACAAGAAATCTTTATTGAAACAGAACTGCTTTACAATGCAAGGTATACATGGCGAGACATGATTCATAAGAATCACGGAGATGAGAAGAACAAACACACCAAAAACGAAACTGACGGTCTGCCAAAGCAGAGACCACACAGACCGCAAAAAGGCTCAGGTCGCCCGGCTTGCTCTGCTGTACTCCCAGACCGCTTGCACAGTCAGACCGCAGAAACACCTTGAGACCGCGCGAACAGAAGCAGACAACCTGCACTGCCAGACCGCAATCCCAGACCGCACAAACTGAAGCTTATTGGAACAAAGAACTGAAGCTGTCGCCAGACCGCAACTCAGATCGCCTAACCGCTGAAGGTCGCCTGATCACTGAGTCCACTGCCAACAACACAAGAACACAATAAACCAGTTCGCTGACAGACCGCAGACGAACTGTTTATTCAAGCCGCCAAAAATCACCAAGGAAGGAGACCGCAACCTGCTGACCGCAAACCTGCGAACACAACAACCGGTTAGCTCACTTCCGAGACCGCGCGACTTCAAACTTGAGTCCGCAAGAAACAATCCGGGCTCTTGTTCTTACAGTTCTTGTTAGGAATGATGGGCCATGCACCCCTATTTATAGGCGGGTGGACGGATGTCGTCACCGCACAAACCGGGATACAGTAACCGCCATCAGATCGCGAGCGGTCTTATATAACAGACCACGGGGACACAACACTTGGACGATCCAGCCCAAGTCCGTAAGACAGCAGCAGTCCGCGCACAAGCCGCGCGGACACAACACTTGGACAAGATCCAGCCCAAGTCCACAAGACAGCAGCAGTCCGCGCACAAGCCGCGCGGACACAGCAACCACCCTTCCTGAGATCGCCAAGACAAGGACAAACATCTGGCCGACTTGAGCCAAGTCGCCAGAACAACCCAAACAAGCCGCCCGGTCACTGCGGTCAACCAAGAACAGGCCGCCCAGAACAAGACCGGAAGAACTCGCAATAGGTCGCCAAAACCAACGACCAAACCAAGAAGCAAACTGGTCGATCACAGCAGATCGCCAGAACAGCAGGGAGAGATCGCAGAACCAAACCGCCAGAGCACCAGCGCAGGCCGCGCGGTCTCTGCGGTCTCCAGCCTTCAGACCGGCCGGACTCCCTTCCACTTCACTTCAACAATTTCAACAAAAAAATGTAGGGCTTGGTCTTATCTTTAATTTTCCACTGATTTCATGTCAATAGGATCACTGTAGCTCCATCAACATCATTTTTGGTGGGATTGGTCTTAGAGTATATCAGAAATTAAAATGGTAATATCTCTCAAATGACAACTCCAATGAGGCTGAAATTTGGACCATGCATGTATATACCCTAGGACTACCTTGTGGCAAAAATTCGGATTTTTAGGGGAAGATTTTCTATAGTTTTATCCATTATTTGATTTATCAAATTAATGTGATTTAGGGTGCTAGACACCTCAAGTTGACCCCAAATTTTGGTGGTACACTTTTCATGTCATCAATTAACCCTGGTAAAAATTTGGGAGCAAATGGACCACTACCTGTTGGGTAATTACACTTGCATGTCCCTACTAAAAAGGCGATAATGGTGTGGTAATAGCAATTTTGGCTATTAGGACTTTTAGTCAAATTGAAGGTCTAAATCACCTTGCATGTCACTGAAATTTTTTACCATGCTTGTTAGGGGGCTCAATAGCATGACCCCTTGAGTTTGGGGATTTTTGGAATAAAATTGTCTTGAGTTTAATATTTAAGTGTATTTGATCACACTTACAAATAAATGGAGTATTAGGCTCTAATCACTTAGGAAAAATCTAAATTTCTGCAGTTATCTATTTTATGACAGGACACACCAGTAGTAATTATCTCAAATTATTTTGATGAAATTGTAGGGCAGGTCCTTCACAAACCTTGGAAAAACCCTAAATAGAATTTAATTTAATTATGGAGAAAATAATTGTTGCAAATTTATGATTCTCTGAATTTGGTAGTTTTATAGTGTTACACACAGTAGTAATTATCTCAAATTATGTTGATGAAAATTTAGGGTAGGTCCTTCACAAACCTTGGAAAAACCCTAAATAGAATTTAATTTAATAATGGTGAAAATAATTGTTGCAAATTTATGATTCTCTGGATTTGGTAGTTTTATAGTGTGACACACCAGTAGTAATTATCTCAAATTATTTTGATGAAAATTTAGGGTAGGTCCTTCACAAACTTTGGAAAAACCCTAAATATAATTTAATTTAATAATGGTGAAAATAATTGTTGCAAATTTATGATTCTCTGGATTTGGTAGTTTTAAAGTGTTACAAATCAGTAGTAATTATCTCAAATTGTTTTGATGAAAATTTAGGGTAGCCCCTTCACAAACTATGAAATGTCTTTCATAGGCATTTTAATTATTTATTGAGAAATTTAATTATAAAAAATTGTGATTCTCTGGAAATTATAGTTTTATGTTGAGACACATCAGTGGAAATAATCTTATGTTGTTTTGATGAAAATTTAGGGTAGCCCCTTCACAAACTAAGAAATATCTTCTATGGGCATTTTAATTAATTATTGAGAAATTTAATTCTGGAAAATTATAAAAATTAGGAGTTCATGTTTTTAGATCATTATTGTGCTATGTTAATTTTCTCAGAATTTTTGGGAGATCTGATTTAGTACTTGATGTGTAAAACCCTATTTGCACACCTTGAATATTAAATGGAAATTATGGTTATAAATTCACTGGAAAATTATGAAACTTAGGATTTGATGTTTTTACTTTTAGACCATTATTGTGCTATACTGATTTTCTCAGAATTTGTAGAGGTCATGAAATGATACTTGATGTGTAAAACCTTATTTGCACACCTTGAATATTAAATGGAAACTATGGTTATAAATTCACTGGAAAATTATGAAACTTAGGATTTGATATTTTTAGATCATTATTGTGCTATATTGATTTTCTTAGAATTTGTTGAAGTCATGAAATGGTACTTGATGTGCAAAACCCTATTTGCACACCTTGAATATTAAATAGAAATTATGGTTATAAATTCCCTGGAAAATTATGAAACTTAGGATTTGATGTTTTTACTTTTTAGACCATTATTGTGCTATACTGATTTTCTCAGAATTTGTAGAGGTCATGAAATGATACTTGATGTGTCAAACCCTATTTGCACACCTTGAATATTAAATGGAAATTATGGTTATAAATTCCCAGTAAAATTATGAAACTTAGGATTTGATGTTTTTAGACCATTATTGTGCTATACTGATTTTCTCAGAATTTGTAGAGGTCATGAAATGATACTTGATGTGTAAAACCCTATTTGCACACCTTGAATATTAAATGGAAATTGTGGTTATAAATTCACTAGAAAATTATAAAATCTTGGATTTGGTGTTTTTAGATCATCATTGTGCTGTAGAAAGTTTGTCAGAATTTTTGGGAGAACTGAACTAGTACTTGATGTGTAGAGTCATATTCTCACACCTTTAACATTAAATGGAAATTTTAGTTACAAATTCTCTGGAAAATTATGAAATTCTGTGAATCAAGTTTTTATGTTATTTACTATCTCTGGGAATTTTATCAGCAAGACTTAACTTACTTTTAGAGTACTTCCTTTACAATTTAGATTATGACAATAGGGTGATTGAATTTAATTAGAAGTCAAATTTAATGAGAATGTGTCAAAACTCTGGTCAACCCCTAACTTACTCCTCATGAACCTGTGGTAAGAAAATTTGGAACTCATTTGGACATGATAGGGTCAATGTTGCATCTTAGGAGTCAAACTTAGTTCAATCCCACCTTGGTCTGTGAATAGTAGAAACTAAAAACATAGATTTGGACCCCTCCCTAATGGTCACCACCCCTAGAGTTATTAACTCTAAGAGATTTTCATATGCCTAGTTAGGCTAGAGGGTTAATCACCAAAGGCAGTCATATGAAGTAAGACGGGGTGCGTTTAGTAAAACCATCAATTCAGGAATTTGATAAGGACCTATTAGGGGAGGTGAAGAATGACTTAGCAGGAAGTGCAAGTTGTGATTGAGAGATAACACAAGGAAATAGTCGGTCACTAGGAATGACATGGTTCTGTGTTCAATAGAACACCGACACATGTCTGCCCGAGTCAAATGGTAATCCACCCTAGGATTTTAGAGCAATTGGAGAGCAAATGAGTATACAAGAATGGGTAGCCACTAAATAAAATAAATATCCTGGAAAGGCGGATTTGGGCTTCAGTCACCATCGCATTCCCTAGTACCGCCGCGAGCCCTTCACAGGGTAGTCCATGGGAAGTCCAGGATTCACCACAAGCTTCTAAGATCAACTAACAATAGATGAGTGTAGTAAAGTAGGAGAACTTAAAATATAATCTCCCTCCCAAATTTGGGAAGGAATGAAGGAAGGACTGGGATAGTCCTGCGAGCGGTAGACTCGAGATATAAGGAACGACTGAGATAGTCCTGCGAGCGGTAGGCTCGAGATATAAGGAAGGACTGACATAGTCCTGCGAGCTGTAGGCTCGAGTTATAAGAAAGGACTGAGATAGTCCTGCGAGCGGTAGGCTCGAGATATAAGGAAGGACTAGGAAAGTCCTGCGAGCGGTAGACTCGAGATATAAGGAATGTGTTGGGTATTGTATCCACAATAACCTTGATTTGTAGAAAGTCAACTTTGAACCAAGATCGAATTGTTTGTGTATTTGATATATTTTTCTAGTATTGTTCTTGCAGGTTCACATTGCTAAGTGTAGACCAATGTCAGGTCATAATGGGTCAATAAGCACAGTCTCATGCAATGTAATTCTTCATTGTATGGGGTATGGGGTTGACTCATGTGTGATCTCTCAATTGGGATACACTTTATGATCAAGACATTAAAGATTCAAAGCTTGGAGTGCAGCATTGGTCTAAAGACAAAGGAAGAAATTTTTCCTAAGTAAATTTTTCGAGATGTAAAAGTACTTTTCGAGAAGTCCTTCTATACTCTCGAGAAGTCCTTGTTATTTTTCGAGAAGGGTTGTCTCAGAGGTCCTTCTCGAAAAAGTTGAATTTTTCGAGTAGTTATTTTCATCTCTCGAGAAATCTTTGTTATCTCGAAAAGTCCTTTTAGTTTTCGAGAAAACTTCTTTTTCGTTTGTTTTCGAGAAGTCTGTCTCAACTCAGCTTTCGAGAAGTCCTTCCTCTCTCGAGAAGTACTTTTGCTTTCGAGAAGTTTCTTATGCTCTCGAGAAGTCTTGTATCTCTCGAGAGGCCCTTTCATAATTCTTTGAAATTCTCTTCTAAAGCTATTTTTCGAGAACTAGCCCGTTTCTCTCGAGAAGCCTTGGATCTCTCGAGAAGTCTGGTTCTATCTTTTCTCGTAAACTTTGTTTTTTTGTTTCATTTTGACGACAAGTTTTTTTTCCATCAAATTGACGTGACGTCTTTCCTCGCATTAAGGTTTAATCGTTAGGTCTTCATCTATATAATGATTGCTCCTTAAGAAAGAAATATTGATTCGAATTAAAAGATCAGAGTTCGTACTTTTCTCTCTTAACCTAATCTGATCCAAGATCGTCGTCAAGTGCCGTGCATCGCCATCGTTGGAGTTCGATCGTGAGTTATCTGATTTCGTCTCCAAGTGGAAGAAAAAGGTCGATCGATCATCGCCTCACTCGTCCTGTTTTCATTGGATCGAACGAGACCTTAGAAGATCTGATTTGTGCCGATTTGATTCTTCTTCTTCAACATCAAGCCGAAGTCATTTCTATCTCAAGAAGGAAGAAGATCGTCATCAAATTATTCAGATCTGATCGTGATTCGTTAAGTATTGTTTCAATCTAAATTTACATTTGATTGTAGGAGAGATTGTTCTCCGAGTTTGTAGGAGAGGTATTCTCCGAGTTGTAAGAGAGGGTTCTCTCTGAGTTTGTAGGAGATTGATCTCCGAGTTGTAAGATTTTTGACTCTGAGGATTGTAGGATCATTCTTGATCCGAGTTTTAGTGAAGTAGTCAAGTCTAGCTGTGGTGCTAGATTGGCGAGGCCGGCAAGTGGAGTGCCCAAGAACGGGGAACCACTATAAATTTCTTGCGTCGTCTGTGATTGTGATTTGCATTCTGTGCGTTCTTTATTTTCAAGATTTTCAATTCCGCAAAAGACGCAGTTATTACCTATTCACCCCCTAGGTGATTTTGGTTGGCAACTAGTGTACAACCCCGATGTTCGCCAGGAAGCAACCAAAGCTCGCGCTCAAGGAGGCGAGCCAAGAGGGGCGAACCCTGATCTCCGGCGAGGCAGGCCAAGGAAGAGCAAGAGACTGCGCAGGCGAGCGAGCCCAGCGAAGGGAAGGTAACCGGCTCCTTCGAAGCTCGGCGAGGGCAGTGCATGCGAGCCCGACCAGTTGAGGAAGGAGCTCGCCAGGCGAGCCCGGAACCTTGGGGTACAGTTAGCCACTCTTGGGGTACAGTTAGCCATTTTGGGGTGCGGATAGCCATCCTGGGGTTCGCCGACCCAGAGGCTCGCGAGGGCAGTGCATGCGAGCCCGACCAGTTGAGGAAGGAGCTCGCCAGGCGAGCCCGGAACCTTGGGGTACAGTTAGCCATCCTGGGGTTCGCCGACCCAGGGGGTCGCGAGCTCCGCTCGCGAGGGCAGTCGGCTTGGCCGGGTCGCTATGAGCGAGCCCAACCATTCGAGGAAGGGGTCCGCTAGGCGAGCCCGCCTAGAGTGAGTGCTGATAATACCTCTGGGGTTCGCCGACCCAGAGGCTCGCGAGCTGCACTCGCGAGGAAGGTCGCGAAGCGGGCTGGCTCGCCCCGTAAAAGTCCAGGAAGGGATTTTTACCAAGAGGCCCCCGGTGGTCTGCACTTAGCCTCTCCAAACAGCGGAGTTTGGCTGTTGGCAGGCCAATCCGGTGTGCGGATAGTAAGAATGGACAGCGGGATTTGGTTATTGACAGACCACAAAACTAAAATCTATAAATAGACCTCAAAGGGCACCTTGGAAGAGGACCGGTTCATTATCTTTGAGCTCTTCTCTCCCTAGGTCGCTTTGGTTTGGGCTCTCCAGCTCTCCAAGGTGCCCGAGTCTTAGCTTTGGCTTGGGAGGGGAAGCGCTCAACGATCTTCGGGTTAGTGGAGGGACCTCCTCGCTGAGACTAGGGTCTTTATTCTTTGCTCGAGTCGTCAACCTTACCTCTCCCGAGGGACCGGTAAGGGCTAGCTGCCCCTCATCTCGGTGAGGGCCCGAGCTCCACACGAGACCGAGAAATCGGTTTCAACATTTTGGTGCGGTGAGCGTAATGGTATTCGCGAAGCGCTTTAAACTCGCGCAGGATTAGGTGCGCTTGATCCTCGCCCCGCGAGATGTGCACGCCGGGCGAGGTAACATCTGCGCGAGGCACCGGCTCCGCCTCGGCAATTAAGCGCGCATTCGCGTCTTCCAACACGGCGAATCTCTCGTCAAAAGCAGCCCGGTCCGCGTCATACCGCTCCTCCAACTCGCGTAATATATTGCCGTGCTTCTGAAGCACCTCGGACACCCGACTCTTCATCCGCACGGGGTCGCCAGGGTCACCCAAGAAGTCTTCAATCTGGCTAGGCGAAGGCGGTGGCGACATCTCCATCCTCCGTGCTCTGACTCAGGGGTGGCTCCTGGGATTTCAACGAAGGGTTAGAAGGGCCCGAGGGAGGGCAAGAGATGGGAGCTCGCGAAAATATGCTGACCTGGCGAGGAGGGGGATTCACGGCGGGGCTTGCGCGAAGACTCCGGCCGACCCTGGAAGTTTTCGCGGAATCCCGAGACGTGGGGTTTCCCCAGTCCAGGAGGGTATACCACTCTCTCCGCGACTTGGGCGCCGTCGAGAAGCGAGCCGCCCGGACTTCGCTTGCCCATCAGACCGAAGCCTGGGGTCGCACGGTAACCTTAGGCGGGACCGGCGAGCTCGCCGGGGTGGAGACTTTCTCCTTGGGACTCGACGATGGGGTATCTGCATAGGCCACCGACGTGTAGGTATCACGGACTGGCGGAGATAAAGTAGGATGCGAGTGACTTACGAGGTTGCGAGAGAGGTGCCTGTTGGGACGAAGTCCCGACCCCAACGTCTAGCAACCCCAGCTTCGCGGGGGACGGAGCGCCGAAAGTCGTCAGCGTAAGGCTTGCCAGGCGGTCCTCCGGAGGAGGATTCTGCGAGAAGGAAGGGAATGAGCAAGGGGCCGAAGTAAAGAATTTAGACTGAGGATACCTGTTGTGCGAGCACGGTATTTGGCGGAGGTGGGGAATCAGGAGGCAATGTCATGTCCTCCCCCGGCGACCTCCTAATCGTCATGGCTCCCTTGGTCTGGGGAGAGGTGGCCGGGTTGAACATCCAGGCGTTGCGCTCGGCGGCCCGAGCTTTCGCCATCTCCCTAGAAGCCTTCAGTCGTTCCAACGCGCTCTGCTTGGTGGACATCCTGAAGGAAGAACGATTTCGGCGAGAAAGGAACAAAAGGGAAGGCTTGATCACCACCCTCGGTGGGCAGTATTTATAGCTCCGGGCAGGGGACCCACAAAAGATTTCCGCCACGTCAGCAGAGTCGGCGAACACCAGGGGTTGGATGTATCTTCGCGAGCTTAGGACAACCTCGCGAAGACCGGGGATTGTGTACAACCCCGATGTTCGCCAGGAAGCAACCAAAGCTCGCGCTCAAGGAGGCGAGCCAAGAGGGGCGAACCCTGATCTCCGGCGAGGCAGGCCAAGGAAGAGCAAGAGACTGCGCAGGCGAGCGAGCCCAGCGAAGGGAAGGTAACGGCTCCTTCGAAGCTCGGCGAGGGCAGTGCATGCGAGCCCGACCAGTTGAGGAAGGAGCTCGCCAGGCGAGCCCGGAACCTTGGGGTACAGTTAGCCACTCTTGGGGTACAGTTAGCCATTTTGGGGTGCGGATAGCCATCCTGGGGTTCGCCGACCCAGAGGCTCGCGAGGGCAGTGCATGCGAGCCCGACCAGTTGAGGAAGGAGCTCGCCAGGCGAGCCCGGAACCTTGGGGTACAGTTAGCCATCCTGGGGTTCGCCGACCCAGGGGTCGCGAGCTCCGCTCGCGAGGGCAGTCGGCTTGGCCGGGTCGCTATGAGCGAGCCCAACCATTCGAGGAAGGGGTCCGCTAGGCGAGCCCGCCTAGAGTGAGTGCTGATAATACCTCTGGGGTTCGCCGACCCAGAGGCTCGCGAGCTCCACTCGCGAGGAAGGTCGCGAAGCGGGCTGGCTCGCCCCGTAAAAGTCCAGGAAGGGATTTTTACCAAGAGGCCCCCGGTGGTCTGCACTTAGCCTCTCCAAACAGCGGAGTTTGGCTGTGGCAGGCCAATCAGGTGTGCGGATAGTAAGAATGGACAGCGGGATTTGGTTATTGACAGACCACAAAACTAAAATCTATAAATAGACATCAAAGGGCACCTTGGAAGAGGACCGGTTCATTATCTTTGAGCTCTTCTCTCCCTAGGTCGCTTTGGTTTGGGCTCTCCAGCTCTCCAAGGTGCCCGAGTCTTAGCTTTGGCTTGGGAGGGGAAGCGCTCAACGATCTTCCGGGTTAGTGGAGGGACCTCCTCGCTGAGACTAGGGTCTTTATTCTTTGCTCGAGTCGTCAACCTTACCTCTCCCGAGGGACCGGTAAGGGCTAGCTGCCCCTCATCTCGGTGAGGGCCCCGAGCTCCACACGAGACTGAGAAATCGGTTTCAACAACTAGATATTACAATTGGTATTAGAGGAGATTGTTCTTGAAAGGTTACCACCTTGAATAGGATCTCTCCATTCTAATTGCTAACAAATCATGGAAAAGTGCAAGGAATCGTCTTCGTTGAAATTGCCAATATGCACTAAGGCTAACTTTCCTATGTGGAAAGAAAGAGTCAGATTTTATATGGAAGCCGCAGACCCAAGAATCTTCCAAGTCGTGAAAGAAGGACTCATGTGCCTATGACCGCTTCTACTATTGATCCAACCTTAAAAGTACCAAAGAAAATGATGGACTTAACAAAGGATGAGATCGCTCTCGTTACTTTGGACAAAAAGGCAAAGAACATAATTGCCAGTGCAGTGGATGAATCAATGTTGCAAAACTTAATTCACTGTAATTCTGCCAAAGAAATGGGACGTCTTTAATAGTCCTTATGGAAGGTACTGAAGAAGTAAGAGATGATAAAAGATCTCTTTTGAATCAAGAGTACGAGGCTTTCAAGCAGAATAAAAAGGACTGCATTGCCGATGCTTATGAAAGATTCTTCAAGATAGTAAACGGCCTAAGAAATTATGGTCGGGAATTTACTAATGGTGAACTAAATGACAAATTCCTGCGATCCCTAACGAAAGACTGATATAGCAATATAGTTGCAATCAGAGAGTTTGGAAAGTTACCAAATTAACCTAGACCCACAGAATCTGTTGGGAAATTATTATCCCATGAGCTGCAAATGAATATTCGCAAAACAGAAGAAGATGAAAATAGAATTTCTAGCAAGGAAAGGACCTTGGCCATGAAAGCCGAGAGCTCCAGAAAAAGCAGAGCTTTATCTCCAGTTAGAACACAAGAATCTGATGATGAAAAAGAATCTGAAGCCGGCTCCTCTAGTTCTGAAATGTCTGATGGGGAATTTTCTCTAATCTCGTCAGTTTAAGAAATTGCTAAACAAAAGAAGACACATGAAGAATAAGTCTTCCTCTGAATATAGACACTCTCAACGTGATGGTGATCATCACAAAAAGGGTTCTAGCAATCATGATAGGTATAAATCTAAAACTGGTAAAACACATCTCTTCTGACATAGTTTGCTATTGTTGCAATAAGCCAGGGCACATGATTGTTGAATGTCCTTATAAAAAGAAAGAGGGTGGAAGAAAAGAAGAAAAGAAATCCACCCACGGGAAAAGGAAGACTGAAAAGAGTCTAGTCGCTAAAAAGAACAAAACTTTAAGCGATAGTGACTCGGAGAAATCAAGTAGTGAAGAAGAAGCTTACTTCGGGCTGATGGCTATGACTGATGAAGAAGAAGAACCTCCATATACTGGGAAGGTAAATTCTCACACTATCTTATATGATTCTGAATATGCCTCAGCTGAACAAAAGGATTATCTTTCAGATGATGACTCAAACCTCATGACCCAATATACTGAAATGCTTAAAAGTTTGGACAAATGCTGAAAGGTAGTCAAAACTCAGGCCAAGGAGATCATGTCTCTCAAAGAAGTGGAATCTAATTTGAGAAAGGAAGTTGAACAACTTTCTTCCTTCAAAGAGGAAAACCAAATCTTGAAAGACAGATCAAAAGATCAGATGAGCTCCTTGATCGGAGAGAGAGAACTCTATCAAGTTCTGGAAGAGCAGCTAGCCGCTGAAAAGAAGCTAGTTGAAAAGTTTTCACAACCGAAAACCATTCTTCCAATCATTGATACTTTCTCTGCTAAAGCAAATAGCAGTGGTTTAGGTCATGTGGCTGGGCCAAGTAATTCTTCTAAAGGCACCCTTGCCAAGAAGAAAAATAAGAATGCTAAGAAAGCTACTATCGAAGAAAAAGGGAAAGCCCATCTAGAACAAGTGGAATTAAGAAAGTTTCCTTCCCACAAATGCTTATGACATGGAAAGCTCTTATGGTCACTTGACACGACCAATTAATTTTGCGTCTGTCAATGACTATAAGGGGTGGGCTCGTCCTCAATACCTCGGTCAATGTGCTTTCAAAGCACCTTATGAAGAGGTAAATTTGAGAGATTATGGTCCTTATGTTCATGGTCCAAGTGCTGTTAAAGCACCAATAGTAAAGACTGTTGTACCTAAGCCAAAGGAGAAAGGTTACCCTGTGTATGCTGTACTCATGAAGCATCCTCATCAAGAAGGATTGCTCCTGCAAAAATCAACGTTCAAAGAGTTAAGCAGGAAAATATTAAGAAAAGGTACAACAGGTTTAATTGTTGGTGTTGCGGCAAAATAGGTCACTTTGCCGTAGACGGTTGGTTCAATTTCACCTATTTCAAAAGACCACAAGTTAACAATGCAAGAAAGACCGCTCGCAATGTTAATGTTCCTCGTGGTGCTCAACTAACAAGGGACCAAGGACCCAAAGTTGTTTGGGCTCCTAAGGCAAAATAATGTTTTTTGCAGGTGTCCAAAGTCCAACGAAAATCCTATCTGGTATTTGGACAGTAGTTGTTCTCGGCATATGACCGGAACAAGAAGTCTTTTGCAAAATTACATTCCAATTGAAAACGGTCCAAAAGTTATTTTGGCGGATCTGACAGAGGAATAACAAAAGGCTATGGTATGATTTCTAACGGTAATGTATCTTTTTCAGATGTAGCCTATATGGAAGGATTAGAACATAATCTGATAAACATAAGTCAACTTTGTGATAAAGGATACATAGTTGATTTTCATAGAGATAAATGTTTGATAAAATCAGCTGATAATCTAGAAACGATTTTATCAAGCACTCGTTGTAGAAATATGTTCTGTTTAAATTTTCTTTGTTTATCATCTTCTACACCAGTGTGTCTGTTAGCAAAAGATAGTGCATCTCTTGCTGACCAATGACATAAGAGGTTAGCACATATAAATTTCAAAACCATAAATAAATTATTTTCTCAAAACTTAGTGCGTGATACGCCGAATATTAAGTGCATTCAAGATAGACCTTGTCATGCTTGTGTAAAAGGCAAGCAAACAAGAGCTACCCTTAAGAGCATTATAGGCAAAGATTCAACTAGGTGCTTATACCTACTTCATATGGACTTGTTTGGTCCTTTGCAAATTAGAAGTTTAGGAGGTAAGTCTTACACATTAGTTATTGTAGATGATTACTCACGTTTTGCATGGGTATTCTTTCTAAACACAAGTCAGATACATTTGACTTTTTCACCAAGTTTGTCAAGCAAATCCAGAATGAATTTGAATGTTCGGTGGTAAAGTCAGAAGTGACCATGGAACAGAATTTGAATCTGGGGGCATGACAGATTTTGTGAAAGTCTAAGTATCTTTCATGAGTTTTCCTCTCCTCGAACTCCACAACAAATGGGTAGCTGTGAGAGAAGGAATAAAACACTCATTAAGGCTTGCAGAACAATGTTGAGTGACACTTCACTACCCGAATACCTTTGGGCTGAAGCAGTCAACACTGCATGCCATATGCAAAACAGAGCACTCATAAACAAAAACCATAAAAAGACTCCTTATGAACTACTAAAAGGGAAGAGACCAACCATCTCTATTTTAGAATCTTTGGTTGCAAATGCTTTGTACTTAATAATGGAAAGCATTACAAAACCAAGTTTAGCGAAAAGAGTTTTGAAGGTATTTTTGTAGGCTATAGCAGCCATAGTAGAGCTTATAGAATATTTAATAAGAAAACCCTGGTTGTAGAAGAGTCTATCAATGTTGTATTTGATGAAACGGGCATGCTACATAGCAGCTCTCTAGTGCTTCTATTGAAGGTACAGGTCAAAGACACAAGATATAAGCTTGGATGAGCTAGTCAAAGTTGATTCTCAAACCTTCGTCAAGATCTCTTCCCAATCACAAATGAAGAAGAAGATCATATTGATGAAGAATCAGTACAAGTGGAAGAAGACATTCAAGTAGCAAATGATGCTCCAATTGTTCAAACTGATGCAAGAAACCTTGAGTTCAGACACATGAGAGACCATCCTATTGATCAAATCATAGGAGATCCTCAAGTCGGAGTTAGAACAAGAAGAGGTACTACTAATGAAAATATGCATTTAAGTTTTCTCTCACAGGTTGAACCGAAGAAGTTTCAAGAAGCAAATGAAGGACCCCCACTGGATAGTTGCAATGGAAGAAGAGTTAAATCAATTCAAGCGTTGCAAGGTGTGGACACTAGTTCCAAAACCCAAGAATAAAAATATTATTGGAACAAAGTGGGTCTACAGGAATAAGTTGGATGAGGATGGAACAATTATAAAGAACAAAGCGAGACTTGTAGCAAAAGGTTACAGACAGGAAGAAGGGATCGACTCGATCAAACTTATGCTCCTGGTAGCAAGACTTGAAGCGATCAGAATGTTCTTAGCCTATGCTGCATTCAAAGGTTTCACCGGTATACCAAATGAACGTTAAGTCAGCTTTTCTGAATGGTAACATAAAAGAAGAAGTATACGTTGAACAACCTCCAGGTTTTGTAGATTCTGAACATCCTAATTATGTTTACTTACTACAAAAAGCTTTGTATGGGTTAAAACAAGCTCCCCGAGCTTGGTATGAGACGCTGTCTAATTTTTTCTTGAGAAACAAGTCACAAGAGGAAAGATAGATAAAAAATTATTTCTTAGGGAAGTAAAAGGCAAGATTTTGCTAGTGCAAATCTATGTCGATGACATTATTTTTGGCTCTACAGACGACAATCTTTGCAAAAAGTTTTCAAAACTTATGCAAGGAAAAATTGAAATGAGCAGTATGGGAGAGCTAAAGTATTTCTTAGGACTTCAAGTGAAACAATCTCACTTACCGCCCGACGTTAGCTTTCTGCTACAGAATTCTTTATTTTTATTGTTGGGAAAACTGGGTGTTACAAACCTAGAACACAGAGATAAACCACTAATAACTATAAATTTGCAGCTTACAAGTACCAAACAGTCAATCATATAACTGAATGCATACATAAATAACAGTCAAAATTAATTGTAAGGGGACTGATGTAATTGTTAGAAATTTGTCAACGAAAACCCAGATGGAATTTTCATCTCACAGACGAAATTCACAAGGAGCTGATTAAGAAATTTGGATTGGAGAGTGCAACCTCTATGAGGACTCCAATGAGCACAACTATGTCTCTGGACAAGGATGAGAAAAGGAAACCTTTAATGAAACCAAATATAGAAGCATAATTGGCTCTCTGCTCTACCTTACTGCTAGTAGGCCTGATATAATGTTTTCTACATGTGTATGTGCCAGATATCAAGTGAACTCTAAGGAATCTCACTATACGCTGCAAAGCGAATTTGAGATATCTTAAAGGTACACCAAATCTTGGCTTATGATACCCAAGAAGTAATGATAGCGAGCTAATTGGTTATTCAGATGCAAGATTTTGCAGGTAGTAGAGACGACAGGAAAAGCACTTCCGGAACATGCCAATTTTCGGAAGAAGGCTTATCTCCTGGAGTAGCAAGAAACAAAATTGTGTTGCAATTTCAACAGCCGAATCAGAATATATTCTGTAGGCAGTTGTTGCGCACAACTTCTTTGGATAAAAAAATCAGCTTCAAGATTATAACTTGAAGATAAAGAATATTCCAATGTTTTGTGACTCCTCCAGTGCAATTGCTATATCAAATAATCCAGTCTCACACAGTCGGACAAAGCATATCGAGTTAAGATATCATTTCATCCGAGAACATGTGGAGAATGGGGATATCAACTTAAGCTATGTCCCTACGATAAGCAAATTGCAGATATATTCACGAAGCCTCTGGATGAGACTAAGTTCTCTTCTTCAAGACAGAACTTGGAATGCTCAACATGGAATAATGGTCAAGCAAAGGAGAAGAGAAGAAGATAAGTGAATTTCTTAAGTTTTATCTATTTTATGTTCTAAATGAAGCACAGGTTTATCATTTGCAAAGAAGAAAATCAAAAGAAGAAAAATCCAAGTCATCATTAAACTTCTCGAGAAA
>JAWHQI010002271.1:0-37500 GCA_033032865.1 Dactylorhiza incarnata | reverse complement strand
CAATTTTACACTGCAAACTTCATTTCTTACAGACAACTTTTTCAAACTCACTTTCTGACAGCACCCTTTCGATCAACATCAGCTCTCCCAAACAGAGCCTTAGAGGAGTTGGGAGTTGAGAAAGAAGAGTCATTTGGAAAGAGGAAGGAGGTTATTATCTGAGTTGCCCTAATTTCTGATTGTATGCTCCTTTTATTCTTTCTGCAACATGTTCATTTGCAGAGCTGATGCAAAACATTGTTTGGAAACAAAATGAAGTTTTGACTTTTTTTTTCATAATACGATAAGCAACACAACACATCATTATGTTGATTTGAAATTTTGAATGGCATTCAGAAGAAATCCTATTTCAAAAATCTTCCACAAGTTCCATAAGATCCACCAACATCGGGCACATGACAAAATCAATAAAATAATGACGACAACAATGACATAATGAAAGATTCATCGCTTCTGTGTTTTGTTAGCTGTTTCACCTACATGAATGAATAAGAATGGATGAGATTCAAGTAGACATACACACAAATTTACACATACACAAATGTACACATACGCACACAGACAAATGTACATACACACAGTATTTTCTTACTATAAATGAAATTAACTGCCTATAAGATGCATAATCAGTTTGAAAATGTTAATGTGATATATGTATAACATGCTGAAATTGGCAGGAGAAGTAGGGAAATGCACTATTCTACATGGAGATTAGAAGAAATGCTTGCAGCCCAACTTATTAAAAATATATTTATATGTTTTACAGCAGGGATTGCTTGCAGCCCAACTTAGAACAGATCAGAACAACTCTAATTAGATTTCCCTAATAGAACAGATCTAGGTAAGGAGAAATCTAGGAGAACTCTTCTACCTTGCCGTGCAGGGAGATCTATCGGGAGGTCCTAGCTCCGACAGCGTAAAAGGAAGACGTCGGAATCGAAGGCGTAGGAGGAAGAAGCTGTTGGAATCGGGCACCAGCAGCGGAGGAGGCCGTCGGGATCGTAGTAGAGCAGGAGGGAGAAAATACCTGAGATGAACCACGAAGGGGCCTGGACGTCGGCGAGGAGTCGATCGGAGCTTCTACCGGCAGAACATCGCCGTCGACGACTGCGATGTGGCCGACGAATCGAGATCAGGAGGCCCTGGTTTCGGGTACTTCGCTCGCAAGAAAATGGAAGGGAGGAGACGCGGTAAGTCGCGGATGGACAGGAGCTCCACGCCGCGGTTGGTAAAAGCCTAAAATCAGCTGCTGTTAATAACCACCATTTACCAGCTAAGAGGAACGAAACATTGCGTTTAATCAAAACGGTGTTTCTTTGCCTTCCGCAACGTAGTCGAGCAGCCCAACCAAACGCCACCTAAATCTCGATATAATTTGGGTATAAAATGAAATTGGGCAAGTATGTCAACTTCCTCCCAGGTCATTATATGCCATGAGTCTCGCGCATCGTACCATCAGCTCCCACTCTCCTTAATTTATCAACTCCCTCTATATTTGGACAATGTGTGTGAGCAAATATGTGGTGTTCAATTAATGTTGTGTGTTCAGTGTGTGTATCAATTCTTATTTCTCAATAAAGTAGTATTTGTTATATACACTGAACAATACTGATCACGAAAAACTCACAGTAACCATCATGAAATCTAAAGGCTGTTTTCAACATTTATTTAATAAGCCTCTCAATTTCTGTTTCCTGTAAGACTGGATACTATATTTAGTGTTAGCATATTCAAAAGGTGAGAAAGTAAATTTACATGTAGAGAAGGTTGACACATTATGGAGCTCCTTTATATGCAATCCTCAAACCATCTTAAAAATCTAAAGTACACTATAGAGTATCAACCTATACTCATAATAATCTCCACGGCCCGCAGAGGTACGTAACAAAGTGCAGAATGTAAGGTGATGAAGGACAGAATCCAACCATCAAGGCTAGCAGCCTGTACACCCCAACCCGTCTCCGCGCCCAAGTATAAACGTGGTAGGATGTGCAGCTCAGTTGGTGATGAGGAACATGCTTAAATCTTCTTATCAAGGAGGTCCCGGGTTGAAGACCTGACCTCAACATCCTACCGCGTTTATACTTGGCGCGGAGACGGGTTGGGGTGTACGGGCTACTAGCCTTGATGATTGGACTTTGTCCTTCATCGCAAGGACAGTAATAAATGCAGTATAGATAAAATAAAATCCTCAAACCATCTTAATAATCTAAAGTATACTATAGACTATCAACCTATACTCATAATAATCTCCACGGCCCGCAGAGGTACGTAACAAAGTGCAGAATGTAAGGTGATGAAGGACAGAATCCAACCATCAAGGCTAGCAGCCTGTACACCCCAACCCGTCTCCGCGCCCAAGTATAAACGTGGTAGGATGTGCAGCTCAGTTGGTGATGAGGGACATGCTTAAATCTTCTTATCAAGGAGGTCCCGGGTTGAAGACCTGACCTCAACATCCTACCGCGTTTATACTTGGCGCGGAGACGGGTTGGGGTGTACGGGCTACTAGCCTTGATGATTGGACTTTGTCCTTCATCGCAAGGACAGTAATAAATGCAGTATAGATAAGATAAAATCCTCAAACCATCTTAATAATCTAAAGTATACTATAGACTATCAACCTATACTCATAATAATCTCCACGGCCCGCAAAGGTACGTAACAAAGTGCAGAATGTAAGGTGATGAAGGACAGAATCCAACCATCAAGGCTAGCAGCCTGTACACCCCAACCCGTCTCCGCGCCCAAGTATAAACGTGGTAGGATGTGCAGCTCAGTTGGTGATGAGGGACATGCTTAAATCTTCTTATCAAGGAGGTCCCGGGTTGAAGACCTGATCTCAACATCCTACCGCGTTTATACTTGGCGCGGAGACGGGTTGGGGTGTACGGGCTACTAGCCTTGATGATTGGACTTTGTCCTTCATCGCAAGGACAGTAATAAATGCAGTATAGATAAAATAAAATCCTCAAACCATCTTAATAATCTAAAGTATACTATAGACTATCAACCTATACTCATAATAATCTCCACGGCCCGCAGAGGTACGTAACAAAGTGCAGAATGTAAGGTGATGAAGGACAGAATCCAATCATCAAGGCTAGCAGCCTGTACACCCCAACCCGTCTCCGCGCCCAAGTATAAACGTGGTAGGATGTGCAGCTCAGTTGGTGATGAGGGACATGCTTAAATCTTCTTATCAAGGAGGTCTCGGGTTGAAGACCTGACCTCAACATCCTACCGCATTTATACTTGGCGTGGAGACGGGTTGGGGTGTACGGGCTGCTAGCCTTGATGATTGGACTTTGTCCTTCATCGCAAGGACAGTAATAAATGCAGTATAGATAAAATAAAATTAAGCATCAAAGTTAGAAGTATTCATACCCTTCTATTTTCCATTCATGATAGAGCTTTTTGTAAGCTCAACTTTGCACTTATCCAATGCGGCAGGGGGGTGCTCCTTTACATGGCCATTTTCATAAGTTACTATAGATGTTCAGAATTTCGGTATCTTGTTCCTTGTTAGTCTATAGTATACGAAATACTCTGACCTCGTGTTGATCACCTGCAATAGCTCGAGGTATGATATTTGCCAAGGGAAACAGACAAGAAACTAGTCCTTCGAGTCGACAAGAACTAATACAAAAAGATAAATACTCAATGAGGATTGTTGATGTAAACATAGTGCGATTGGAAATGTTTTGGCCACACCACAACTACTACTAATACTAGTTAGTATTTTATCACATTTTTTTATAACATCAACGTAGCTTTGATACAAGCATTTCTTCCTTAACTTGTACCAAATCAAATCACGTGCTGCTCGATCATATGTCTTTCCAAGATTAATAAAATTCATTTGAAAACATTTCTATGCTCTTAAAAATGTTTCATTATTCATTATTTATTAAGAGCAAACCAGGTTTCTATATTAGCAGAAGTAATTTCGCAAACCATGATTTTTCAATGAGCAAAACAGACATCATTTTTTGGGAGTATAGCATGTTTTTGTAACTAAACTTACCAATGTCAAGAAAGTGAACTAATATATTCAAAAATAATCCATTAAACAAAAGTAATCAAACACGTACGCATTTCCTAGGGCTCTAATAAGTCACAAATTCATACAAAAAGAGGGCAATATTCACTACACTTCAAAAGCTCCAAACGATTGTATAATATCATATGTAATCCTAAAAGCCTCGAAATGATATCACATGTGATTCTTGTATAATATCATATGTAATCCTAAAAGCCTCGAAATGATATCACATGTGATTCTGAGAGCTCCGAAAGATTGTGCAATATTCTGCAACTCTGCAAGCAAAAAAATGTATTATTAAAATGTTATCAAGAAATAAACAAAGTTGGAAAATAAATAAATTAGAAACTTACAAAAAGAAGAAGGTTCCCATTTTGACTATGGTACCTCCTCAGGTGGACCTTAGCTCATATAAACTTACAAAAAGATTGTGCAATACATATAAACTCATTATCTTCCTCAGGTGGACCTTAGCTCTGTAAACGTGATGCATAAATGGCTTCCCATGGCTCAGCAATATGACTATGGTACCTCCTCCAAGGAGAGTAGATTGGTGGTAGGGGACACCCTTCACTCATGCACAATCCGACAAAATGATTTCTATTCATAAATCCAATGAAAATTATCTTTTGGATAGGAGGAACAGGTGAATACAAGGGAAGAAATGTGAGACCATGTAACTTAGACAACTGCACCACCATAACGTTGTAGCACGAGGAAATAACTAATCCCATATCTGGCATGGACATCCATTTATCTAGTGGAGCGGGAATGCTAAGACAATTAAGAGAGTCTATTAATTCCTTTCGTTTAGAACTTCCAAAAAGATCATCATACAAGACTTCTCTTTGTTGTAACTCATTTGAAAGATCATTTCTAACTTGAGCCCAATCATCCCCCATGTTCATTGATTCGCTAATAACCCGGTAGCCACAATGGCCATCCCCGGGTACATTAAGGACATTTGCAAGATATTCCCAAAATTTAGAAGGTAGTTGTTGACGTACCCGATCAAAATATTTATTTTTATGCATAGTCATTGTTCTCACGGCCTTCTTCAAATTTCTTAACATAAGCGGAGTATCCAACATGGCATCTTCAAAAGGTAAAGGATCCCATTGTGTAGATTTGAAATCATTCTTGAACTTCTTGGAACTTCCATTGGGTCTACCTTTAAGTTTATTGGGCATAAGAGGCTGTATAGTTTGACTTAATGTTGGCTCCATGATCTCATAAAGTTTATTTATTTCTAGTCCTTGATGCTCACTTATTATTAGCTCCTTTTGCATCTTAACCCTTTCATTGTATATAGTTTTCATCACAGTAGTGTTTGCAGGATTCCTATTTTTAAGGGCTAATAGTATTTTTCTTGGTTTCACACCAGAAGCAAACATATCTTGAACTATCTTCCTTTCCTCGCTATCTAACCTTCCAACAAAGGCATGTGACTCTAAATGCATATTCCCATGATTGTGCAACCCACATTTAACTTTAATTTTCCACTCATTGCCATCTCTTTGTCCTATCAATGAGAATGGGCATCCGCAACGTTTTGATGTGGTTTTCCTTAAGTTCTGTTTAACCCATCCTTTCTTGTATTGGCTCTCGCGATAAAATCCAGCTCTGTCACAACCAAGAATCACACGTGGTCTTGCTCTACCACCTTCCAATTTGTCTGAACTTCGAATTGTTACGGCAAAACCAAGTCCTTTCCCCACATTTCGAGCCCATGCTACTAATTCACCCCTCGATGGAAACCAAATATCAGTCTCAAAGTGGCTTCCTACATCCACTTGAGGGTTGTATCCTTCTTCGGGTAATTTTATTACTCTGCACACAAAGAAATGCTTTATTAAAATCAAACAAAAAAATAGCCAACAAAGAAATTTAGTTCTTGCGTAAAGTTGAATGTGAAGCACTACACATGAGAAAGATGAAGTAATCCTCCGTCGACGGGATTTCTACTCATGTAATCGACAATGTCAATTCTCAAAATCTCATCATTGTATCTTTAGGAAAATCATGTCGATCGATCTGAATCAATACAGCTACTCGCCGGAAATCCTCGTCGATCAATCATTACGAATATTGATTTTCCTTAAGCCAGAAATATGTCTGGCTCATCAGAAACAATGAAGATCAGACAACGCCGACGATTCAGGGATGGTCGGGCTTAGGGTTGGATCGAGGAGAGGAAAATAACCATATGGTTTAGATATTTGGGTACCTGGAATCCAAATGATCTTCGGGTTCTTGCATTGCCACCAAAAATCCCCTCCTATAGCCAGTCGCTCGATTGGAATCAAGGAAGGAACTCGGGCGATACTGGCAGCTGGCCTCTAGTAAAAAATGCAAATAACGAAATCAGGTCAGTGATAAAATGAAATGGAAATACTAAACAAGATTTTTTAGCTCGGCTAATAGCCAAACTCAAATTGCTCTTAACACCAGTCAAATTTTATCTTAAAGATCGTCTTGAAATGAAGTCAAATTGATTTTATGAAATTAACATAATTATATAAGCAAATGCATCATAAGTTATAAATAACTCGATTATCTTGCTCATAAATTTGATTCCTCAATTAATATAAACTTGAACATCTCATTTACAAATACTAGCATCAAAATATCTCTTCTCCGATCATTTGTAGCCTGCTTAATCTACAAATTTTCATTGAAAAGAAGCATTGCAGTATCCCATGTAACTATCAAAATCTCAATATGTATCTCCTGGAGACCTAAAACCTTATATTTATGCTTCTTCATTAAAATCTAATTTCACTTCACTTTTTGGATCGATCTACACTATATATATATACCTCATTGTCACTTCTCAGATTTTTTCTCCCATAAAATTCTAATATATGAAGCACGGGTACGGGCACCGAGTACGATACGTATCCGGTACGGTAGTGCACCGGTACGTGGAGATCAAAAAATAGGATGCGGGTACGTTCGGGGAACAATGTTAATAAAATTGATTTATATATATACATACATATATATAAATGTACATGTATATATATGCCACCTTTTTAAAAAGAGGGAGAATATAAAACATAGAAAAATTCATATTAAGCAAGTAGAAAAAACATTTAATCCTCAATTACATAGTATAAAAAGAATCTTAAGTCAAGATCACATTTTGTTACTATAGTAAATAAACACCGCTAGTTGCATTTATTAGACATTTTTTCTTTTCTAAAATACATGGAGAAGTTTTTTGTTTATTTTAGGAAAACATAGTCATATCACAAAATGCAGAACGATCTATCAAATCCAAGCTTATTCTCAGACTAGAGTAGCAGGTGTATCCGTCGAGTATCGGGTACGTACTGGTACCGGAAATGTACCCGGTACGGGTACGCGGCCCTCAGGAAAGTATTTGTGCTTCATAGATTCTAATTTAATAACATCTTAGCAGTATTTCCATCTATTCTTTATATCTTATCTTTAATTAATATCATATTTTTTAATGTTTAATGAATCTAATTAGATTAAAGTATCTAAATCTCATCGTTTGCCTTTATTATTCTATATATCACAATTTCTTTATCGTGTAAATCATCAAAGGATGTAGTTTTACTTCGTTCACTACATTCCTAGAATTTTTTTTTTCCTATATGAACACATTAGTGGCAGAATTAGAATTTTAACTCAGCTCGGGCACTGAGTTAAAAAAATTAATAAGCATACATAACAAAGAAAGGAATCATGTCAAAACTTCTTACCAAACTTGAAATTTTCTGAACCACGACAATTGAAATTGATACATCAATAGAACATCAAGCTTCAAAATTTGTCGCAATATTTAATAGAATGTCAAGCTTCTAAGAATTGAACCACTGCAATTGAATAGAGACCAAAAGGTAAAATATCAACAAGATAACATGCACGCATTTCATAGGTAATGGTTTTCATACAAAGAGAATATTATCACCTTATAACTAAAATTTTAAAAAACCATATAACTTGCCGGTGGACAACTTAATTTCATTCTACTTGCCAATAATTAACAAATCATCTACCTCTCATCTAGTTAAAAAGGCAAACTTAATCCTTGGACTTTCATATGACTAATTTTTGCAAATAAATTTTTTAAACAAAAGCAAAACAAATTACCATTATAGAGAACTGATAGTCAAGGGAGTGGATCTCCTACAACTCGGCCACTCCTTCCATTTCCTAATGTGCATTAAAAAACACAATAAAATACAACTTTAACTAAATGATAAAGTTGCTAGCATAAGCCATACTCAAAACTACAAAACTATTATAAAGAGTTAAAAGACAATGTCGACACCATTAGTTTACCAAATACAAAACTCTTGTTCGACATAGAGTTCTTTAAGGAATTTTAGGAGTTGAGCATTCTTATGATCTTATGGGAGTATTACTACTCAATGAGGGATCAACATGCCCAAAAATTACAAGTGCGCAACAATAAGGAAATGTAAATAACAAAAAAATTACCTCAAGTATAAGAGCAGATCATCCATATAAATTGGTTAAAACTATAAAACAAATTCTTTTGAAAGATTCCTTTAACTCCAGGAGAAACTCTCACGTTCAACCAAATAAAATACCACTAACTCCATCCTCCACCACTAGGTTAACTTCTCTTTTTTCTAAATGCAAAGAGTCTAAAGATCAACTAAATAACATTACTGCAAGCTGAAAACCCCAAGGTAAATGATGGAGTCGATTTTGATTACCACTAATAGCAAAGAATCTCTTACTGAGCAGATCAGGAAGATCAGAGCAAATCAAGCAAAACAAAAGGGAAAATAGGTAAGATCCTTAAGGATCTCTTGATCCTGAACCCAGAGGGAACTCCAGTTGTCGAACACAACCGGAACACGAGGATAGGGAGGCAATTCTCAATTTTATTCATAACTAAAAAATAAAGCTACTATAGGCATTTATAGCTAAAGTTCATATTAGTTAATCCATGGGTAATTAACCCATCAACTACACCATTCACAACTAATTAACATCTCTCCCCCTCTTGCTAACCAGCTAACTGTTTATTATATTCCTCCTGCCTCTTTACTTATTTGAAAAGGGCTGTAACATTTCTTCCCTTTTCAAAAACATTCCTGAACTCAAGGATTAATATTTGAGTTAACGCCTTGCCATTCTAAGGTTCTAATCTCCTATCTATACTTGTTTTAGGTTCCAACAATACGTTTCCGTCATCTATCCTTGTTTCTGGTAATGTTGATTGTCATGGAGCTAGAAATTGATGCCTTTTATGGGGCCTACAAGTTATTTTGAAATGTCCTTACATGTCATCCACACGCGAAATATTTGCGTCCGGGACTCTGACCATCCGAGACCAACCACATTGTGTCATGTCTAAAGGTCGATGTATCTCAGATAAAGGAGTTGTAGATAAAAGAGTTGTATCCGGGATAAAGGAGTTGTATCTCCAGCGACTCCCGGTAAAAACCGGGACCCGGACACAAATATTTCGCCATCCACACTTGGTTATTGATGTAAACTGAATTTCAAACCTGATATTGAGATGTGGATCCAACTTGGAATTCTATAAGCCGCTTATTTCAGAGTAGATAAATGTTTATAAAGTTAGTAATAATCTCATGTGCTCGTAGGGAAAACTTAACACAGATCAATGAATCCACAGGCAAAAAAAAAGCATAAAACATTCTATGACAAATAACAACAATATTAAATAAGGATGAAAATTGGGCAAACTCAGAACAGTGACTTCCTTAGTAGTTAGTATTGCATAAGTAATACTTTGAATAAATTAAGAATACTGAGAGAGGTGCGAGATATACCAGACAGCAATCATTCGTCGACCAGCCGCCGCAGCGGATCCACAGTAGGTACAGTCACGGCAGGACAAGCGCTGAGAGCGGGACAGGGAGGGCTTGGAATGCGGAGGTAACAAACGTCGAGGAGATGGGGGCTCAGAGGGCGGAGGACTCCCAGGCACTGAATGGGAGAAGGATGCTGGCGGTGAAGATCGCCGGTGGAGGGAAGGTGGTGCGGCGAAGGGGGCTCGAACAGAGGGGTTGTTCGGAGGAGTCGTCGAGAGCGCGCGCGCGCTCTGGAAGAGGCCGATGTCGGCTAGCGCGCCGCCAGACCCGATCGCAGGGGAACAGTTCGCCGAAGGGTCGAATGCGAAGAGGGGAAGAACTGGGGAATCGGGGCACGGCTTCCGACCTAGAGTTGTTCCTGTATTCATTCGTAGAGCACAAAATTCTAGGGCGTGGAATGTTAGACGGGAGAAATAAAAACTAAAAATCGCAAGTAAAAACCGATTGTTATCCGCGCTACAGTTTTGGCTATCCGCACTCTTTTTGTATGAATTATTACGCTCCTTTTGAAATTATATCATGCATTTTTAGGAAAAGTGGTCAACACGAAAGTTGTAGATCTCGATCGTTGACCACTTTTCCAAAAAATACACGCACATGACGTATTGCCGCCCTGATTGAAACATGTGTGTAACTATATATAGAGAATTTTTGGAAATACGTCTTGTACATGCATTTTTAGGAAAAGTATTCAACACGAAAGTTGTAGATCTCGTCTCTACAACTTTCGTGTTGAACACTTTTCCTAAAAATGCATGTACAATGTGTATTTCCAAAAGGCGTGTAATAACTCATACAAAAAGAGTGTGGATAGCAAAAACTGTAGTGCGTATAACAATCGTCAAATTGAATCCGTTTGTTTTTTTTTTGCGAGAGGAGATCGGAGTCCGGGTTTGCATCAATTTTTGGAATCGGGCTTCGTTTTCAAATCTAGCTTCGGGGTTAATACGGTCGCGACACATGACGTCTGGACATGTGTCGTCATCTCGGGAGGTCAGTAATGGTATTTTATTTTTGGTCACCCGGAAGATCATTTTTTATTTTGGTGTTAGAAATTTGGTAAATAAAACTTTTATTTATAATATTTTTGTCGCGGGTCGCTTAGGGCTCTTGGTAGACCGGTTTACTTGAACCACTTTAGCTGGGGAGCGAACCAAGCGCGCAAACAGTTAATTTGAGATTTGTTGATTACACTGAGACTTTTTAGCGTGGAAAACCCGGAAAGAGTAAAAAAACCACGTGGCCGGAGCTGTGCCGATCAAACTTCCACTATCTTCTGGGGGTTACAATTAGGGACTTAGAAGTCGAGCGCGACAGTCCGCTGCTCGTTACAATAATAGAGAGAGAGAGAAAGAGTTCCGAAGGTGACAGACCACCTCCAGAAAAACTAAGTACTTTCTCCTTCTGAGAAAGGTGGAGAACAAAAGTGAGAACGCCCTGGAGAACAAAAGTGAGCGCGCTGAGTGGCCTTTCGGGAAGAAGGAAATCTTCGAGTCCGAAGGAGAATTCCGCGAAAGTCTGCAAGAAGCTCTCCCGGGTCCAGAAGGCAAGGTCCTTTCAAATGAAGTCTTGGGGCTCCTTTTATAGCTTTGGTCGGGGGTAGCCCGGTAATTTTGCCGTTGTAACCACCGTAACCACCTGGCGGACGAATCATATTTTCCGGTTCAGAGCACACGGATCGCCATTTTTCGTAATTGACTATCTTGCCCCTCGGGCAGTTCGGGCAGTTCGGGCAGTTCGGGCAGTTCGGGCAGTTCGGGCAGTTCGGGCAGTTCGGGCAGTTCGGGCAGTTGTGTTGGAGGCGAAAAAGGCGACAAGCTGTTCCTGAAATCTGAGAAACTGGAAAGACAAAAAGTAAGCATGCTAGGAAGACAAAATGTGAGAAGTCAGAAAAGATAAAAAGTGAGCTAAGCGCGCTTAGAAGCGTTCTGAGCGCGTAACGAACGGGGAATTGCTCCGAACGGAGTCCGGAGCCCGAAAAGCGGGCGGCGAGCCGGAAGAGGGGGGACTCACCCCAACCTTGCTACGGGGGAGGGCGGTTCGACCGCCCCCAAAGGCAGGCGCGGCATGGCCGCGCCCGAGGGAGGGGGGTTACTCCTCTCGGCCGCACCCCAAGGGGGTGCAGCTTGGCCGCACCCCTCATGGGGTGCGGCTTGGCCGCACCCCACATGGGGTGCGGCTTGGCCGCACCCCACATGGGGTGCGGCTTGGCCGCACCCCTCATGGGTGCGGCTTGGTCGCACCCCACATGGGGTGCGGTTTGGCCGCACCCCCACTATGGAGGGTGCCGCTATTCGCACCCCACTAGTGGGGTGCGGGCTAACCGCACCCCAGTAGCCGGGTTCGGTCTTGGCGGGGCGCGACGCGCGCTTCGTGCGTTCTTGCGTGTTGGTGGTGAAAATGGCGGGTTCGACCTCCTCAACTCGGGCGATCATGCGTTGGCCGTTGACCCCACCTCCTTTTAGTGGAGTTTTCCCTAGACGCACCCCAAGGCCTCTACGGATATATAACATAAGCCCCCCAAACCTTCAGAGTCCGGATTTCGCCGCGGAGGAGTTCAGAGGTTTCGATTTTTCTGTGGCATCTTTGATCATTGCTCTCTCTGTGGTGCCTTGGGTAGGAATCGCTGTCGAGGGATGAGTGTATGGTTGTTTTTGCTTTCTTGTTCTGTTTAGGCGTTTCTCGCTCTGCGCTGCGTTGCAATGGCACTCTCGTGGCTCTGCTGCCCCTGTTGTTGTCGGAGTGTCGATTGAGGAAAGGTGCTTCAAGATGGTCGGCGAAGGATGTTCGTACTTTGGGATTGTTGCTGGCTTGTTGTTTAGCGTTGATGCCCGAACTGCTTGATAGCCTTTTACGAAATAACGGAGGAGTCTGCGCCGGTTCGAGCCTGCGAGTTTTTCATAATAATAACAAGAAATTAGTTTGCGCGAGTCCGAGCTTGCGGCTTTTACATAATATAGGCTTGGCCGGTGAATAGCTGGTGTATTCAAACCGGGGGCGAACGTAAGGGGGGCAGGCCCCTACGGCGCCAGGACTCTACGACGGAGGAGAAGGGCGAGCCTTCAATCGACGGCGGTGCGAAGTCCCCAGGGCAGGGCCCCGAGATGGCCAGTGAATAGTTGGTGTATTCAAATCGGGGGCGAACGTAAAGGGACAGGCCCCTACGACGTCGGGACTCTACGGCGGAGGAGAAGGGCGAACCTTCAATTGACGGCGGTGTGAAGTTCCCAGGGCAGGGCCCCGAGATGGCCGGTGAATAGCTGGTGTATTCAAACCGGGGGCGAACGTAAGGGGGGCAGGCCCCTACGACGTCGGGACTCTACGGCGGTGGAGAAGGGCGAACCTTCAATCGACGGCGGTGCGAAGTCCCCGGGGCAGGGCCCCGAAATAGAGATCTTTCTTAATTGAACATAGATGTTGAAGCGTATATATTTTTTATAGTAAAAATCGTTTTGCGCATAGTTTTTGCAATACAAGATAAGTTTGCACGAGTCTGAGCTCGTGGCTTTGCATACAATACATAATATAAGATAAGTTTGCACGAGTCTGAGCTCGCGGTTTTGCATACATAATATAAGATAAGTTTGCATGAGTCTGAGCTCGCGTCTTTGCATACATAATATAAGATAAGTTTGCACGAGTCTGAGCTTGCGACTTTCTACTTGATAGAAGACTTGATGTTACTGATAGAAGCGGCGCAGGTTCTGGGCGTTCCAGGTACATGGTAGAGTCTTTTCTTCCGCTGTTCTGAGCCTGTATGTTCCGGGTTTTACGATCGCAGTGACAACGTACGGACCTTCCCAGGTGGGTGAGAGTTTATCTCCTTGGGGGCCCTTTCCAGCCGCCTCGATGCTGCGTAGGACGAGATCTCCTATGTTGATTGGTCTGGGATTCACCCTTCTGTCATAGAGCCGGGCTACGCGCCTTTGGTAAGAGGCGGTACGCTGGGCGGCATCGTCCCGGACTTCGGGGATTAGGTCAAGGTTTTCCCGAAGCAGCCCGTCATTCTTGCTGGGATCGAAGGTTAGCACTCGAGTGCTCGGAATGCCGATGTCGATGGGGATGACAGCTTCAGTACCGTAACAGAGGTTATATGGTGTCTCTCATGTGGGAGTCCTCTCTGTTGTCCGATATGCCCATAGTACATTTGGGAGTGCGTCTACCCATTGTCCCCCAGCTTCTTCCAGGCGCGTCCTCAACCCTTTGAGGATGGTGCGGTTCGTAACTTCTACTTGTCCGTTGGCTTGTGGATGTGCTACGGCGGTATGACGAAGGTTGATCTCCAGGTCCTCGCACATCTTAGTGAAGGATTTCCCGGTGAACTGAGTGTCATTGTCGGCAATGATTGTTGCTGGGATACCGAAGCGGCAGACAATGTTTTTCCAGACAAATTGTTTAGCGTTCTCTTCTGTAAGTTTGGCTAGGGGTTCCGCTTCTATCCACTTGGTGAAGTAATCGATGGCTAGGATGATGAACTTCCTCTGTCCGGAAGCTAGAGGTAAGGGGCCGAGGAGGTCGATTCCCCATTGCGCGAATGGCCACGCACTTTGGAGTGTGGAGAGCGCGACCGGAGGCTGATGAGGCACGTTGGCATGCAGCTGACAGCTCCTGCACTTTTGGACCAACTCGGCTGCGTCCCTCTTCATTGTTGGCCAATAGAAGCCTTGGCATAGTATCTTTTGTGCCAATGCCTTTCCGCATAGATGCTCTCCGCAGACTCCCCCGTGCACTTCTCTGAGGGCGTAGTCTGACTCGCCCGCCGGTAGGCATTTTAGATATGGTCCTGAGAACGCCCACCTGTAGAGTTCCCCGTCCACGATAGTGAATGATGCCGCCCGCATCCGTAATCTTTGTGCCTCTAGGCGGTCTTCAGGGAGGTGTTCGTGCTCGAGGTAAGCTCGTAAGGGTGTCGTCCAGGATGACTCTTCCTAGTGGATGGTTGCGATCTCCCACGGCCCTTGAATACTTGGAATCACGATCTCTTCTATTCGGCGTCTTCGAGACTGGTAGCTGGAAGGTGAAGTGGCGAGCTTGGATAGAGCATCAGCCCTGGAATTCTGCTCCCGAGGAATGTGTTGAATTTGATATGACGAGATCTTCTGGAGGAGTAATTTTGCGAATGTGAGGTATTTTGCCATCTGGTCGCTCTTGGCCTCGTAGTCTCCTTCGACTTGTGAGACTACGAGTTGAGAGTCTGCATAGATAGTTAGGTTCTCTACTTTGCAATTGATGGTGAGTCAGAGACCGGCGATCAGCGCCTCGTACTCTGCAATGTTGTATGTCGCGGGGAATTTCAATCGGAGGCCGTAATCTAAGGTGATCTCATCGGGACTTATGAGGAGCAGTCCTGCTCCGGCCCCTTCAGCTCCTGAGGCACCGTCGACATAGAGAGTCCAACGGGGGCTAGTGGTGTCTTCGACGGGAGCTGCTTCTGGTGGGATGGTGTACTCTACAACAAAGTCGGCGAGTACTTGTGACTTGATGTCTGGTCGGGGGCAGGAATTGGATGTCAAACTCGCCGAGTTCTACGACCCACTTCACTAGTCTTCCTGAGACTTCTGGTTTTCTGGAGGATTGTTCGTAATGGGAGGTGAGTCAACACTTTCACTGTATGAGCCTGGAAGTAGGGCCGAAGCTTTCTGGCGGAGAAGACGAGGGCCAAGGCTGTCTTGTTTGCTGCCGGGTATCTGGTTTCGGTGTCGGTGAGGACCTTGCTGAGGTAGTAGACTGGTCGTTGCACCCCTCCTTCGTCTTTCACGAGTACCGAGCTGAGAGCCGTAGGTGAGACCACTAGGTACAAGAACATAGTCTCTCCGGGGACGGGTTTTGACAGAAGCGGTGGCGAAGCCAGGTACTGTTTGAGAAGTTCGAAGGCCGCCTGACACTCGTTAGTCCACTGGAACCCAGAGTGGCGCGCTCCCCGAAGAATTTTGAAGAAAGGGAGGTACTTGTCTCCTGTCCGCGACAAGAAACGAGATAACGCGGCGATCCTCCCGTTCAGACGTTGCACTTCCTTAATTGAACGAGGTGGCGACATATCCTCCAACGTCTTGATCTTCTCGGGGTTGGCCTCAATTCCCCGATGGGTTACCATGAAACCTAAGAACTTTCCCGCCGTCACACCAAATGCGCATTTGCTGGGGTTGAGCCGCATCTGGAAGCGACGGAGAAGCTGAAAGCATTTTCCCAAGTCTTTCAAGTGGTCGCAACAGTGGACGCTTTTGACTAACATGTCATCCACGTATACCTCCATCTTTTCTCCAATGAGGTTCTTGAAAACATTGTTCATCAGTCTCTGATAGGTGGCTCCGGTGTTCTTAAGGCTGAACGGCATCACTTTGTAGCAGTAGACTCCTCTGTCGGTGTGGAAGGCGGTATGTTCCTCGTCCGCGGGATTCATTCTTATCTGGTTGTAGCCGGAGTAAGCATCCATGAAGCTAAGTAGTTCGTGGTCGGCCATTGCGTCGACGAGCCGGTCAATTCTCGGGAGGGGGAAGCTATCTTTTGGGCATGTTTGGTTCAGGTTGCTGTAGTCGACGCACATTCTCCACTTCCCCGAGGCCTTTTTTACCATGACCACGTTGGCGAGCCACGTGGGGTATTCCGCTTCGCGTACGAATCATGCCTCCAGGAGTTTAGCTACCTCCTCTTCGATCGCCTTCAACCGCTCGGGGGCAAAGTTCCTCTTCTTTTGAATTACAGGCCTGCAGGCGGGGTTGATGTTTAGAGAGTGATAAATGACTTCGGGATCTACACCGGGCATGTCTTCTGGGCTCCAAGCGAAAATGTCTTCATTCTCCTGCAAGAAGGTTGTGAACTCTTCCCGCTCTTCTGGTGACAAGAGCGACCCGACCTGAACAGTCCGAGTTGGGTCTTGTTGGGAAAGCGGTACTTCTACTAGTCCTTCGACGGGCGCTCTTTGCTGCAGAGTAGCTTCGTCTCGCAGATCGAAGTTATTGATGTTGAGAGCGGTTGCCTTTGCTGGTTGAGCCTGCTTCAGATAGCAGGTTCTGGCTGCCTCCTGGTTTCCTCTTACGACCCATATGCCAGCGGCGGTTGGAAACTTCATAGCCAGATGTGGAATAGATGGGACTGCTCCAAAGATAGACTGGAGCGGTCTCCCGAAGATGGCATTATAGGCGGAAGTGGATTCCACCACCACGAACTGGATGATGTACATTGACTGTCTCGAAAACTCGCCCAATGTGACTGGGAGAGTGATCATGCCTTGAATAGGGACAGGTCGGTTGTCGAAGCCGTAGACGGGCCCGGCCGCAGGGCTGAGCTGATCCTTTGTGAGCTTCATATTTTGCAAAGTAGAAAGGAACAGAACATCAACTGAGCTTTCGTTATCGACCAATATCCTCTTCACGTTAAAGCAAGGGTCCCTGATCCCTGCGCTGATTACGAGTGGATCCTGGTGCGGTAGTCGTAATCCTTGCAGGTCTTCTTCCCCGAAAGCGATCGTAATGTCCTGTTTGAGCTTCTTGTCTTCGTGGTCTCTCGGGGGTTTGGCTATCGAGTGGATTTGTGCCGCTAGGACGGGAGGTCCAGCGATCGTTTCGATTTCTCTCACCATCGGCCTTCCTCCTTGTGCGCCCCAGGGAGCGGGAGGTTGTTCCCTTGCATCCCTAGGCTGCTGAGGCTGATTGGGAACCTGGCCTTGTAGGAATCTACCTAGGAGTCCCTGGCGGACGAGACGCTCGATTTCGTCTTTAAGTCTGGTACACTCTTCAGTGGTATGCCTGGTTCCCCGATGGAACTCGAAGTACCTAGACTGATCGCCCCTTGGGTTTGGGGCTAACGCCCGAGGTGCGCGGAGTTCTGGGTTAGTTGTTCTGAATGGCGTAGAGTACATTCGTTCTAGTAGTGTTCAACGGGGTGTAGGTCCCGGGTGGCTGCGGTCCCAGGTCTCTTCGGGGGCCACGGCGACGTTCGTCACCACGGCGCTCCTCGCCGCGTCGTTCTTCTCATCCGCGAGGGGCTTGGTCTGATCCCCTCTTCCTTCCTTGGCTTCCTTCAAACTGCCGACAGTGTGCTTCGATGGCCTCGTCAGCAGCTATTTGAGCTTCAACTCGGTGAACGAGGTCAGGGTAACTTGGTACGGTTTCTCTCATGAGAGCTGAGTAGAAGCCACTTGGGCGGAGTCCTCCAAGGAAAACTCCCCGCAGGAGCTCAGGGCCAACTCCTGGGATCTGTCGAGCCTCCGTATTGAAGCGTCGGAAAAAATCTTTGAGTGTCTCTCCGTCGTTTTGGCGGATCCCTGAGAGGTGGGAGGGATCTCGGACAATTCTGCGGTTGGCTATGAATTGGTCCACGAACTGCTGCATCATTTCGGTGAAGTTGTTGATGACCCCATTCCGCAGAGAGTGGAACCAAGTGCGCGCTTGCCCCTTCAAGGTTGTCGGGAATACCTGACAGAGGAGCTGATCAGGGGCGCTGTAAATCCTCATAACGGTGGTGAAGTGATTGACATGTTCCAACGGATCGTCCGTCCCATCGAATGTCTCGATGCTGGGAAGCTTGAAACCATTCAGAATTGGATGTGCCAAGACTTGAGGCGACAACGGGGAGCCGTGGTGTGCAGGACGGCGGGTGAGAGTTGTGCGTCGTCCTGCTTGGGCGTACTCTTCTTCTATCATGTCGCGTATTTCCTCTCGCGTGGTTCTTTCCACTGCTCGGACGGGAGCAGCTCTTCCTTGGCGGGGGTGATGGGGGTCAGCCTCCGATCCTCTGACCGGTGGAGCAGGATGAGCGGAGCTTGCAGCGTCGGAAAAATCTTCTGAGGCTTCATCTTCCCGATCGGCTCCCTCGACCGGAGCATGATTCGGAGCTGGAGGCGGCGGAACGTTTGATGCTGGAGGCTGAACGGTAACTCGAGGAGCCCCCAGGTTTCTTACGAGAGTCAACATCTCGGCTTGTTGCTCTTCCACTTGCCGAATGCGTCCTTCCAGCACTGTCGCAGGCGCGAGCACCGCCTCTTCTGTGAGAGGCGCGTTGATATGCGAGTGGGAGGGAGTTGGGTCAACGCGTCCCTCCGGGATTGATCCTTCAGTAGTGCGAGCACTTTTCTTGCCATTGAAATCGGTGGCTAAGCGCTTCCTTTAGCGAGTCTTTGCAGAGTTTTGGGAATCGGTTCCCACAGACGGCGCCAAAATGTTGCGGGTTGCTTAGGGCTCTTGGTAGACCGGTTTACTTGAACCACCTTAGCTCGGGAGCGAACCAAGCGCGCAAATAGTCAATTTGAGATTCGTTGATTACACTGGGACTTTTTAGCGTGGAAAACCCGGAAAGGGTAAAAAACCATGTGAATGGAGCTGTGCCGACCAAACTTCCACTATCTTTGGGGGTTATAATTAGGGACTTAGAAGTCGAGCGCGACAGGCCGCTGCTCGTTACAATAATAGAGAGAAAGAGAGAGAGAAAGAGTTCCGAAGGTGACAGACCACCTTCAGAAAAACTAAGTTTTTTCTCCTTCTGAGAAAGGTGGAGAACAAAAGTGAGAACGCCCTGGAGAACAAAAGTGAGCGCGCTGAGTCGCCTTTCGGGAAGAAGGAAATCTTCGAGTCCGAAGGAGAATTCCGCGAAAGTCTGCAAGAAGCTCTCCCGGGTCCAGAAGGCAAGGTCCTTTCAAATGAAGCCCTGAGGCTCCTTTTATAGCTTTGGTCGGGGGTAGCCCGGTAATTTTGCCGTTGTAACCACCGTAACCACCTGGCAGACGAATCATATTTTCCGGTTCAGAGCACACGGATCGCCATTTTTCGTAATTGACTATCTTGCCCCTCAGGCAGTTCGGGCAGTTCAGGCAGTTCGGGCAGTTCGGGCAGTTCGGGCAGTTTTGTTGGAGGCAAAAAAGACGACAAGCTGTTCCTGAAATCTGAGAAACTGGAAAGACAAAAAGTGAGCATGCTAGGAAGACAAAATGTGAGAATTCAGAAAAGATAAAAAGTGAACTAAGAGCGCTTAGAAGTGTTCTGAGCGCGTAACGAACGGGGAATTGCTCCGAACGGAGTCCGGAGCCCGAAAAGCGGGCGGCGAGCCGGAAGAGGGGGGATTCACCCCAACCTTGCTACGGGGGAGGGCGGTTCGATTGCCCCCAAAGGCGGGCGCGGCGCGGCCGCGCCCGAGGGAGGGGGCGACTCCTCTCGGCCGCACCCCAAGGGGGTGCGGCCTGGCCGCACCCCACATGGGGGGCGGCCTGGCCGCACCCCACATGGGGGCGGCCTGGCCGCACCCCACATGGGGGCGGCCTGGCCGCTCCCCTCATGGGGTGCGGCTTGGCCGCACCCCAAGAGGGGGGTTGCGGCTTAGCCGCACCCCAAAGGGGGGTGCGGCTTGGGCGCACCCCAAGGGGGTGCGGCTTGGCCGCAGCCCTCATGGGTGCTGAAAGAAATCGTTGTCTACCTAAATCACCTAAAGGGGGGTGAATAGGTGATCTCT
The DNA here is from genome assembly GCA_033032865.1 of Dactylorhiza incarnata. Lineage (NCBI taxonomy): Eukaryota > Viridiplantae > Streptophyta > Magnoliopsida > Asparagales > Orchidaceae > Dactylorhiza > Dactylorhiza incarnata. The sequence continues at coordinate 17,169 of JAWHQI010002271.1, read as the reverse complement.
ACTGCGATTGCAGAATAAAAATTAAGTACACACACAACAAGAAAAATCACAGCACAGAGACACAAGATTTATAGAGGTTCCCCAAGGTGGGTACTCCTCTCTCCCGCTTCGCCTATCTAGCACTTTGGGCTAGCGTCGGCAACTTCGCCAAAACTCGGATTTATCAACAAATCCTACACTCGGAGACAACGGCTCCTACAAACTTGGAGAACAACTCCTACAACTCGGAGTAAACAACTCCTACAAAATAACTCGGAGAAAAATCTCCTACAGGAATCAAATAGAATTTGAAATAAAATACTTCTATTAAACCTCAATAGAGATTAACTTCAGATCTTGGAAAAACTGAGTCTTCTTCTTCCTTGAGAACTAAAGCTTGGATCTTCAAAGATTTAGAAGAAAGGAAACTCGGCAAAACCTGATCTGAATAGGCCTTTTGATTTTCTTGAAAAGATCTTCAAAAATATGGAGCAGCAAGTAAATCAAAAGCCTTCTTATCTGAGAAATCTCTAACAGCACTGAAGAACGAGTCTTGAGGGCGCAGAAGTTAGATCTCAGAAAAACTTGTTCAGCGAGCAAGGAGGAAGACGGCTGGGTTCTTCTCTTTCTATCGGGTTGAATAATGAATGTTTTTTTGCCCTAAAATAAAAGACTATTTATAAGAAGAACTCTAACGGCTAGGGCGACAGACAAGGAATGATCGACACGTGTGCTGCACATGGCGGCCAGCCCTAATTTTCGAAAATGAAACATATTTTTGAAATCCGTCTGTCCGTCATTCGTCGAAACTTCACGTGAACACTCGACGAATTGACTTAGCCATTAAAAAGACTGGTCAAAGGCTTGAAAACCATCTCTATTTTCATTCGTCGGAATTCGTCGGGAGTTCTCGAGAACTTTCGACGAATCCATCTTGCATAGAGAGTTCCTTTAGTTTTTCACCTGCAACTTCTTTGAACAGCCAGCTTGTAGATTCATGAGTGTACCAATTCACATCTACAACATTTTGTAATATGTTCTCCTGAAGCTCTTGCATCTTGGAAAATACATTTCCATCCAAGTCATTCACTCTACCAGCACTTTCTTCTATTTTAGACACAATACTCTCCTCCCACTTTATGACATCTTCATGTAGGAGGGTATAGAGTTTGTTCAGCTGCCTCTCAACTTGATTATCTAGAAAAGTAATCCCTTGATCATGAGCAGTGTTGAGAGTTGTTTGAGCAGTATTCAGATGAAGGACATCTTCAGCAACCTGATGCAGGTTCTTTAGAGCATGCCCAACTCCTTTATTGGTGTGGTCCAATGCTTTTCCTGCTTTTGTCATCCAGACTTCTTGATCACTCTTGAATTTGCCCATTTCATGTCTTATCTCAGCCATTTCCTGCCTCAAAGCACTATCAACTTTATCTATTTTCTGATAAACTGATTTGATGGACTGATCAAAATGCTCTGTTTGAGCTTGCAGCAAGGTTGAAATTGACTTGAGCAAAGAAGATTGAGAGCTCTCTCCAGTTTCAAACCCAATCAAAGGAGATTCAATCCCTAAAGGATCAAGAATCAAACTTGAGAAAGGAGATTGTAGAATCTAACCTACTCAGGGATGAAATCTTATCCTTGCAGATTGCTCTCTCCGAGGCCACTTCAGCAGGCATTCAGAAAAGTGAAATTATCAATGATTTGACGAAACAGCTTGAGGCTGAAAAGAAGATCACAATGAACTTCTCTAAGCCAAAGACAGTTTTGCTTATCATAGACACTTTCACGGCTGGTTCTGGTAGTAGTGGTTTGGGCCATGTTGCTGAAAAGAGCCTAAGTAAGTCAGCCAAAAGAAGAGCTGCTAAAGCTAAGGGTTAAGGTCCACAGTGTGCTCCAAATTTCAAGAAGGTGATTTTTCCTACGAACACCTATGATTTTGAGAGCATGTATGGTCACTTCAGCAGACCAACTCATGTTGAGCCTGCCAAGGTGAACTCAGTGTGGACCAGACCCAGAAATTTTGGATCTAGCTCCCTCAAGGCTCCTTATGAGGAAGTTCAATTGAAGCATCATGGACCATTCGTTCATGGATCAAATGCTAAGAAGGCACCGCAGGTCAAGCCTATTGTGCCTAAGAATTGTGTATGTTGCACCAACGAGGATTCTACCTCCAAGGTTGCTCCTCATGCAAAGCCATCCGTTCAAAAGGCTCATCAGAACACAAAGAGGAGATACAATAGATTTGAATGCTGGTGCTGTGGCAAAATTGGTCATTTCGCCATAGATTGTTGGTTCAATCATACTGTGCCAAGAACTCCACGAGTTAACAGTGCAAGACCGACCACTTGCAAAGTTAATGTTCCAAGTGGTGTTCCACTAACAAGGAACCAAGGGCCCAAAAATGTTTGCGTTCCTAAGGGGTATTGATCATGTTTGCAGGAATGTCCAAAGGCCAACGAAATTCCCATCTGGTATTTGGACAGTGGTTGCTCTCGGCATATGACCGGGAGAAGAAGATTACTTCAGGATTATGTTCCATTTGAGAACGGGCCTAAAGTAAAGTTTGGCGGATCTGAACGAGGTATTATTATTGGTTATGGTTCTAGGAGTAGTGGTATTTACAATCTGATTAGCATAAGCCAACTGTGTGACAAAGGCTATACGTTGAGTTCTTTAGAGATAGATGCCTGATAAAGATGTCCGTGTCTGCGGAAACTATTTTAACAGGCTCTAGGAGTAGTGGTATTTACTGTTTAGATTTTATATGCTTACAGTCTTCTACCCCAATGTGTTTTGTTGCCAAAGATAGTACATCTCTTTGTGACCAATGGCACAAGAGATTAGAACATATTAATTTCAAAACTATATATATGTTATTTTCTCACAACTTGGTAAAGGATGCCCCCAAAGTTAAATGCATTAAAGAAAGCCCTTGCCATGCTTGCCAAATGGGTAAGCAAACAAAGGCTAGCTTTAAGAGCATAATTGACAATAATTCTACCAGATGTCTTCATCTGCTGCATATGGATTTATTTGGTCCAATGTCAGTTAGAAGCTTAGGTGGGAAAGCTTACACCTTGTTTATTGTTGATGATTATTCCCGGTTTGCATGGGTGTTCTTTCTAAAACTTAAGTCAGAAACCTTCGGCATATTCACTAATTTTGTCAAGCTTATTCTGAATAAACTTGACTGTTCAGTGGTCAAAATCAGAAGTGACCATGGAACAAAATTTCAGTCTGGGGTCATGACAGAGTTTTGTGAAAGTCAAGGTATCTCCCATGATGTTGAAAACGGCAACCGGTCTCCTGAGTTCGGACCCACTAGGGGTTGTAGCCGACGCTTACTTCTCCCTCACTAAACTATCTGACTGGTGGATGAGAAAATTGGAAAAGACCCAAGGCTGCAGCGAGGAGGTCCCGCCACACACCCGGAAGATCTTAGAGAGCTTCCCCTCCTAAACCAAAGCTCAGTCGGGCACCTTGGAGGGCACTAGCAGCCAACCAAGACTAGCCTAGAGGAGAGGACTCTCAAAAACCTGGTCTCCTCCAAGGTGCCCTTAAGGGTCTATTTATAGATTTTTCTAGGCTGGTCTGCAAATAACATGAATCCGCCTTTTAATTTTACTAGTCGCACTCCAAATTGGCCTGCTAATAGCCTAACTTCGTTGTTCTGAATGGCTATTTGCAGCCCATAAGGGGCATCACGGTCATTTCCTCCTAAAGCCCTTGAGGGCGAATGGTCCATGAGGGGACCACTCGTCGAACTCTCGCTTGACTGGGCGAATGCCCACACTTCCGGGCGAGTGGTCCGTAAGGGTGCCACTCGCTGATTTCTCCTTCCTGCCCATGGCTCGCCCCCTATTTGCCCGGAGGTCTTTTCACCTGTCTCAGCCTGGGCGGGTGGTCTTGAGGGACCCACTCGGCGAATACGGGTTGTACACAATCCCCGCTCTTTGCGAGCGGCTCCTCCGCTCGGAAAGAACAGTCCAACCCAGTATTCGATGAGTGTCTGTCGACCTGGACAGAATCTTCCTGTGGGTCCCACTTCTACCTTATATATATATCTCGGGCCCGAGTCATTCCCTCAAAAGCCTTCTTTCCTGCTGCAGTATTTCCTCCCGCGCTCTAACTTTTTTGCTATTTCGAAGGGTTTCCATGGATCCATCATCTAGACCGGTCTCGTCGTCAAAGGTAGACTTGCTTGTGACGGCCCCGGGAAAGGATCCCCCCAAGGCTGCCCGGTTCGCTCCCTGGCTCGCCTCGATTAGGGATCCCAACGCTCCTTTTCGCTCCAGGAGATCCCTGGCCGTCCGTCGGGGTCGGGAGGAGGGAGGTTCCGCTTCGAAGTCTCCCCATTCGGCCGTCCCCTCTCCCCCGACCTCCGAATGCAGGTACTTTCATTTCACATTACCTCTTCGTTATTCCCCGAGATAACATTTCCCGATGGCGTGGGACCATTCGCAGGAGGCGCTGGATACCGGGGAGAGCCGTGGTGCCGCCCTGCTGAAAACTGCGCCTCCTCCGCCCGCCGATATGAGAACCTCGCCGGCCCTCAATCTCTCTTCTTCCATCCTTCCTGGGGGGACCCGACCTCAAACAGGTAGCGTCTCGCGTACTGTGAACGCTCTTGCCATTCCTTGATTCTTATTGCTGCTTTCCGCAGCTCTCGTCTCGGACACCGCGGGATTGACCCTTACTCCTCTCCGCTCTCCCTTTCGCCCGAGAACCCCTACATCTGCGAACTGGCGCGGGGGCTCACCGGCGATGGACCATGGTCGCGCCCCTCCGGCCCCTAATCAGGCTGCCATTCCCGCCATTAATCCGGAACCCCTCCGACCAGGGAAAGGTAAGTCTCTTCATCCCACGGCCAGCATCTTTGAGGTGAATCCCTCGACGTCTCGCCCCCCTAGGCAGCACGAGCCCGTACCAGGTAGGTAGCCTTCTTGGACTTGCCCTGATTTTATACCCTATTTTTGAAGCGAAAGGTCTTCGTTCTCGCAGGTCACCGGAAGGCCTCCCCCATGGGGTCATACGACGGCGGGGAAGGGATGGTCTCGCCACCCCCTTCACCCGGAGAGCTTAAGGATTTTCTGGGCGACCCCACCGATGTTCATACCATAAAGGAGCGAATGAAGGAAGTGCTGGGGAAGCTCATCTTCATGCAGCGGGAATTCGCTGGTCAGCTGGACGGTCAGCGGATGGAGACCGTTCGCGAGCTCAAAGTCCTTCGACGGGATTACGCTCGACTTCTCGCCGAGGTGGAACGCTTGGGTGCTGAGGGTGGGGAGCTTTCTCCCGGGAGGCATGCTGCGCGGGCGAGGGACCAGCTGCACCTAGCCAACCAGGAGATTACCGCGATGACCGCGTACTACAACCCGAGGGTGCCTCCGGTCGTTGATACTCGAGGTCGGGGTCGATGGCATTGGCTAGAGCATTAGCCCACCGACCCCTCCCCTTACTGCTTTTCCTCTCGATGCTCTCGGAAAACTTTGCAAGACTATTTGGTTATGTAATAATTTCTTATGTTTTGTGGATGCTAGCTTTACTCTCAATTTCGCCTTTTACTTTCTTGTGTTTCTTTCGTTTCCGCTGTGGGTTACCACCTTGCCTTGCTTTCCGCCCAACTGAGTTAACTTCCAGCCATGCGGTATTCTGGGAAAACATCATTCGCCGAGCCCTCGAGAATGTCTGGGCGAAAAGAGGCTGGCTCGGATTCCGAGGCATCGGGGTAGTGCCGTCACCATCGCCTCACCCGCCGCCCGAGGAAATGATTACTTTTTCATGCTTTTCTATAAATAGGCTCTCACCAACTTTATTTATTACGCCTTATCCCGCCTCCATCTTCCTCATCCGCCGACTGCTTTCGCACCTTTTACCTTCGCGCGAGCTCCTACACTCAACCTTTGTGAGATGGGCGGTGAACCGGATGGAAGAGGCAAATGCGCCAGCGCTTTCGCAGACCACGATTTCGACCCCTGCGACCTCACCGAGGAGGCTCTCTTGACCACCATCGCGAACAACATCCCGGGGGAATTCACCGCGACCCGTCTGGAACCCGGTGACCGTATCAACTCCTTCTCTCCCGGGACCCTCGCCATCCCGCTAGAGCACTTCGAGGTGGGGTTCCGCCTCCCTATTTGGCCGGAAGTCCGCCAGACGCTCCGATACTTCGGAGTTGTTCCCGCCTAGCTCAACCCGAACTCCATTGCCATGCTGGTGGCGTTCGCGTGCTATCTCCGGGAAGAAGGGATCGAGTTCAGCCTCCCCGTCTTCCGCAAACTCTTTACCTTCCGCGCGAAGCACGGAACCTCCTTCTTCTCGGGCCAAAATCCTCTGAAGGTGGCCGGTCTCGCCAACAAGAACCATGACTGGCTTCGCCGGTTCGTGTTCGTTAGCGGGAACTTTGGGAATGTTCTCTACGGCCGGTTCATGAGGAGGAGTCGACCTTTCGGCCCCCATCACTGGGCGGTCATGAGTCCACGCTCCACCAGTTTATCCTAGAGCAGGGCATGGACGTCATCCACCTCCGGAGGAATGTGGATTCGCTCCCGCCCATTCCGCCGGGTGAAGGTAGGCTGGGGCAGTCTTCGTACGACTTTACTCTCCTCCCTTTTCGCCTTAATTACCGAGCGCTCTTCTCTGATTACAGGTGTTCGTGACTTCCCGCTGAACCCTCCGCGTCTTGCCGGAGTGGCTCTGGGGCATTCGCTGTCCTCCGCGCGTGCTGCCGCCGATGCCTGTCGAGAGGACTTGGCTCCTTCCAAGACCAGTGGTCATAAGCGAAAGTCGGACTCGGCCGCGCTCCCCTCCTCCTCGAAGAAGGGAAAGTCCCCTCATCGTCGAAGGATAAGGCCACCCCGGCCTCAAAGGGGAAGGAAGCCCCGGGCGAGATTCCGGGGGCGAACGTTCCGACGAGGACCTCTGTTCCCCCCGCGGGAACCTCTTCAGGGCCCCTGCCGAGAGATCACCGTAATTTTTCCAACGGCGAAAAACTCGTGGATCCAGTGGGGGCTCCCCTTGTTAAGTGGGACCGGAACAACAACCGGGTATCCCTCTCGACCCTTCATCCATCGTGGATCGAGACCGATGTTGCCAGCGGCGAGGCCTTCGCTTTAGCCTACGCCCTATACGGCCGTGACGACGCCGAGGTGTTCGACGCCGAGAACACCCAGGTGCTAGCCCACGAGACAGTGCGGGCTCTCCTTCGATCGCTTGAGCTCGCGCACATGTCCTCTCGTCGGAGCATCAACCTCGCGCGAAGCCTCAGCGAGGTGGACGCGAATCGGGCGAGTGCCTCAGCGGAGGCCCGAGCATTGAGAGAGAAGTTGGATGTCGCCGAGGCCTTACTCGCTAGTCGCCCCATCCGGGAGGTATGATCTCTCCCTTGGACTTGCTAACCACTGCACTATCCCATCTTTCTGACTATTCTTCTCTACGCAGGATACCACCAGTGCCGAGATGTTGTGCGTTCGAGTGGCGGGTTTGGACGAGGAGAATCGGGGGCTGAAGGAGGACATCCGGCGCCTGCAGGCGGATTCCGCTCAGGCCCTTGGCGAAGGAAACAAAAGGCACTCCTACTCGAATTTCGAGTTCGAGGAACTGATGCAGGGGAGTGCCCAGGCTGCTGCGGAGCATACGCTGCGGGCCCTTCTCGACGGCGGGTACCTGAAGGAGGGGGCCAAGACGCTGTTGGCGCACCAGGTCGTGCCGGACATTTTCCTCCCAGTACCTTTCCGGACGGCGAGGACTTTCCCCCGAACGATGAAGTCATCTCCCTGGGCTCGGATGAGAGCGGTAGCCCTTCTCGCAAATGAGGGCAAGAGCTTGCTAAACTTTTTGATGAACAACTATTCTTGTGATAATTTTTTGCGAGAGCTCTTGTTGGCTCGCCCGGTGGATATATTGGGGGCCTTTTTTCCCCATTTTGTCTATGTGATAGTTTTTATTGATCATTGTGCAATCGTTTTGCTTCTGTTTCTCGCCAGGCTCGCTAGGATGGCATAACGTTGCATAGTCGCATTGGGCACTCGCCGAGTACCGAAGGAAGCATAGACTATCTTGCCCCTGCCATCCATTCGCTTAGATCGGGGGGTTTTTCGTATGAATCAGCACTAGGTGAGGAGACTGGACTTCTCGCTTTGAGTGTTACTTTTTGCTTTTTGCGTTTCATGATTCCGGCCTTGGCGCTCTCGCTAAGAGACTTTTCGCGCTCTCGCTAAGAGGCTTAGGTGCTTCCGCTGACTTTCGTCGGGGTCGTTACCGTGCTCGTGTGTTTGCCAGGTTCGAATGGCCTCCCGCGACCCCTCGAACGGAAGCGTGTTCGCTGCGCAACCGCTGGCCGAATGCTGTCCTTGGTTTGTATCATTCGCCCTCCTGGGGTTTGACTTTGCCTTACTTTAATTCTCATTTTTAATTTTAAGCCTTTCCCTTCCAACCTCACCAGCTAGGTGTGAGCCTGGTCTGTGGTTTCGCTCAGGGTTGATCTCTGAAACATAGAACCCGCCACCGAGTGAGTCTTCGGCCCTGCCAGCTAGGTGAGAGCCTGGTCAGCGGGTCTGCTCGGGCCAACCTTTGAAGCATGGAACCTGCCACCGAGTGAGCCTTCGGCCCTGCCATCTAGGTGAGAGCCTGGTCAGCGGGTCTGCTCAGGGCCAACCTTTGAAGCATGGAACCTGCCACCGAGTGAGCCTTCGGCCCTGCCAGCTAGGTGAGAGCCTGGTCAGCGGGTCTGCTCGGGGCCAACCCTTGAAGCATGGAACCTGCCACCGAGTGAGCCTTCGGCCCTGCCAGCTAGGTGAGAGCCTGGTCAGCGGGTCTGCTCGGGGCCAACCTTTGAAGCATGGAACCTGCCACCGAGTGAGCCTTCGGCCCTGCCAGCTAGGTGAGAGCCTGGTCAGCGGGTCTGCTCGGGGCCAACCCTTGAAGCATGGGACCTGCCACCGAGTGAGCCTTCGGACCTGCCAGCTAAATGAAAGTCTGGACAGCGGGTCTGCTCGGGGCCAACCTTTGAAGCATGGAACCTGCCACCGAGTGAGCCTTCGGCCCTGCCAGCTAGGTGAGACCCTGGTCAGCGGGTCTGCTCGGGGCCAACCCTTGAAGCATGGAACCTGCCACCGAGTGAGCCTTCGGCCCTGCCAGCTAAGTGAGAGCCTGGTCAGCGGGTCTGCTCGGGGCCAACCTTGAAGCATGGAACCTGCCACCGAGTGAGCCTTCGGACCTGCCATCTAGGTGAGAGCCTGGTCAGCGGGTCTGCTCGGGGCCAACCTTTGATGCATGGAACCTGCCACCGAGTGAGCCTTCGGCCCTGCCAGCTAGGTGAGAGCCTGGTCAGCGGGTCTGCTCGGGGCCAACCTTGGAGCATGGAACCTGCCACCGAGTGAGCCTTCGGCCCTGCCAGCTAGGTGAGAGCCTGGTCAGCGGGTCTGCTCGGGGCCAACCTTTGAAGCATGGAACCTACCACCGAGTGAGCCTTCAGACCTGCCAGCTAGATGAAAGCCTGGACATCGGGTCTGCTCGGGGCCAACCCTTGAAGCATGGAACCTGCCACCGAGTGAGCCTTCGGCCCTGCCAGCTAGGTGAGAGCCTGGTCAGCGGGTCTGCTCGGGGCCAACCCTTGAAGCATGGAACCTACCACCGAGTGAGCCTTCGGCCCTGCCAGCTAGGTGAGAGCCTGGTCAGCGGGTCTGCTTGGGGCCAACCCTTGAAGCATGGAACCTACCACCGAGTGAGCCTTCGGACCTGCCAGCTAGATGAAAGCCTGGACAGCGGGTCTGCTCGGGGCCATCTTCCCACAAACTTAGAACCTGCCACCGAGTGAGCCTTCGGACCTGCAAGCTAGATGAAAGCCTGGACAGCGGGTCTGCTCGGGGCCATCTTCTGGAACCTTCGAGGTTTCCTCACAAGCTGTAGCATCATTTTCACACATACAGGTTAAACAGAATATTCTCATTTCAAAATATTAGCATTACATAGTTTTTAGGGATAGAAGCGTTTGAGATCGTCACTACTCCATGTGTGACTGAGGGGTTGGCCCTCCACATTCTGAAGGTGGTATCCCCCAGACTTGAGCGCCTCTCCACGACATAGGGACCTTCCCAGTTGGGATTAAGCTTACCCACTGCGGCAGACCTTCCAGCCGCGTCGACCTTTTTGAGTACTAGGTCTCCCTTTTCGAATTGCTTGACCCTGATGTGCTTGTCGAAGTACTTGGCTATACTCCGCTTGACCTCTTCTTGGCGAATGGCTGCCAGATCCCGGGCTTCTTCGATGAGGTCGAGGGAGAGCCGCAACTCCTCTTCGTTCCCAGCTCTCCAACCTTCCTCTCCATTTGTGGCGGCCTTTACCCGTGGCGTCATGACTTCGAACTCTATGGGGATGACGGCCTCGCAGCCGTGAGAGAGCTTGAAAGGGGTCTCTCCCGTTGCGGTGTTGGGGGTAGTCCTTAAAGCCCACAAGACCGAGGGGAGCTGCTCCACCCAATTGCCCCTAAGATTTTCCACCTTCTTCTTGAGCAAGTTCACGATAATCTTGTTTGCCGCCTCCACCTGCCCGTTTCTCCTGGGATGGTGGACGGATGCAAACCTGAGGTCTATCCCCAACTGGCCACAGAAACTGATGAACTCCTCGCTGGCGAATTGCGGGCCATTATCTGTGACTATGGCTTGCGGAAGCCCATGTCGACAGATGATCTCCCCCCATATGAAGTTGCGGATCACCTGGGAGGTGACCTTGGCCAGCGCCTTGACTTCCAACCACTTCGAGAAGTAGTCGATCATGACCAAGAGGAATCTCCTCTGCCCACTGGCCTGGGGGAAGGGTCCTACCAGATCCATCCCCCATATGGCGAATGGCCAGGGCGCCGTGATACTCCTTAGCCTCTGAGCAGGCAAGAGCTGAAGCGGGGCGAACATCTGGCACTTCTGGCACTTCTGGCATTTCTTAGCGAAGGCCGCCGCATCTCTACTCAAGGTCGGCCAAAAGTACCCCTGCCTCATTATCCTTGCCTCCAACATCCTGCTCCCCAATTGGCTGCCACACTCGCCGGAGTGAACTTCTTCCAAGATCCTCGGGACTTCATCTTCTGAGATGCATCGGGCCAGGAGACCCGAGAGAGTCTTCCGATACAAATCCCCCTCATGGAGCACGTAGTAGGCGGACTTGTACCGGAAGCGCCTTTGGTCCGGAACCTCCTCCGGGAATTTCCCTGTTGCAAGGAAGGTAACGAAGGGATACTTCCAAGAGGGCCGTTGCTCTATTTCCATGAGTTCCCCCTCCTCGATCGAAGGATGGAACAGGTCTGTCAGGGTTCCTCCGGCTCGAGGACCGGCCTAGGCCAAGCGATCCGCTGGGGTGCTCTCCTCCCGAGGGATGTGCCTGATGGAGAAAGTTTTGAACGCTCCAATGAGGCTTCTCACTTTGGCTAAGTATCTTATGAGTGTAGGTTCCTTGTCTCGAACTCTCCCTTGATCTGAGAGGCTATTACCATCGAGTCGGTGAGGACCTCTACGTCATGGACTCCCAGTTCCCGAGCCAGACGCAAGCCGGCGATCACTGCCTCATACTCCGCCTGGTTGTTGGTGATTGGGAAATGTATAACGAGTGTCTGCTCGATCTTCATCCCATGGGGGCTCTCCAGCACCACCCCTCCTCCGAGAGAATTTTTACCCGAGGCCCCGTCAACCAGCAGCTTCCATGGAACATGACGAGGGGCTTGACCCTTGAAAGAACTAGTTGTCTACCTAAATCACCTAAAGGGGGGGGGGGGGTGAATAGGTGATCTCTAGCGCGATTGCGGAATAAAATTTAGCACACACAACAAAAAAAATCACAGCACAGAGACACAAGATTTATAGAGGTTCCCCAAGGTGGGTACTCCTCTCTCCCTCTCCGCCTATCTAGCACTTCGGGCTAGCGTCGGCAACTTCACCAAAACTCAGATTTATCAACAAATCCTACACTCGGAGACTACGGCTCCTACAAGCTCGGAGAACAACCTCTCCTACAAAAACACTCGGAGATAAACTCCTACAACTCGGAGTGAACAACTCCTACAAAATGACTCAGAGTAAAAACTCCTACAGAAATCAAATAGAGATTGAAATACAATACTTCTTCTAAATCTCAATAGAGATTAACTTCAGATCTTGAAAGACTGAGTCTTCTTCTTCCTTTAGATTGAAAGCTTGGAACTTCAAAGATTTAGAAGAGAAGAAACTCGGCAAACCTGATCTGATTAGGCCCTTTGATTTATTTGAAAAGATCTTCAATAGAGAGAGCAGAAACAAGATCAAAAGCCTTCTTATCTGAGAAATCTTTAGCAGCAATGGAGAACGAATCTTGAGCGGCGCAGAAGTTAGATCTCAGAAACTTGTTCAGCAAAAGATGATGAAGGCGGCTAGAATATTATCTCCTCTTTTTAACATTCGTGTTTGCCCTAAAAATAAAGGAGTATTTAAAGGGAAACCTCCAACGGCTTGGGCGACAAACAAGGAATGATCGACACGTGTACTGTACATGGCGGCCAACCCTAATTTTCAAAAACGAAACATAATTTTTGAAATCCGTCTGTCCGTCATTCGTCGAGACATCACGTGAACACTCGACGAATTGACTTAGCCATTAAGAAGACAGTTCAAAGGTTTGAAAACCATCTCTGTTTTCATTCGCCGGGATTCGTCGGGAGTTCTCGAGAACTTTCGACGAATTGACTTAGCCGCACAAATTTCTTCACAAAGCTGCCTTTTTGACTTCTGTCAGCATTCGTCGATATTCGTCGGGAGTTCACGTGAACATCCGACGAATGGACTTAGCCACAGAAATTTCTTCTTCAGACAGGAAAACTGGCTTCTGTCTGGATTCGTCAGGAGTCATGGGACTTCACGTGACATCTCGATGAATTGACTTAGCAAAAATTCTTTTTCATCTGAAAACCTGCTCCACTCCTCATCCTTGAAAGCCTTCAGTTGTGAGAATATGAAGTGCACCCCAAAAGAGAGATTACACATGAACCAACACTTTGTTCTACACAATGAGAGATTACATTGTCTAGAACTGTGTTTGGTGATCCATTGCAACCTGACTTTGGTGTGCACTTAGCATTATGACCTGTCACAATACATCTAAAGAGAAATCATCAAATACATACTCAATTCAATTTAGTTCACTAGGGGACACCTTCAAATCCAGGTGATTGTGGATACAATACCCAACAATCTCCCCCTATTTGAAGATGTCATAACCCTATGCACTAAGTTGAATTGCACAAAAAGTATAATTGAATAAAACAGCACAACCAGGCAGTAATAATCAAGGAGAGAATCAAAGTTTATCCAAGCACACAAATATAAATATAACAAAGAAAAACATCATGATTCCAGAGCAGCTCAGCTCATGCTTGGTCTTTGCCTTTCATCTTTCCAAAAATTCTGTCCACTGCCTCAGCTTTCTTTCTCTGTTCAGATTCCATTCTCTCAAAGAATGCCTTTGGCTTGGGCCAATATCTATCAGGAGCAGTCTCTTTAGATCCACCTGTTTTGAAATGAATTCTTCTTTCAGTTGTCCTTTTCTTGAACTTATCCCATTCCTCCTGACTGTAATGTTTACTGACACTTTCATTTTGCCTACTGACTAGGTTGAAAGCTGTAAGAATGATATTCTTTGAAGAGGGACTCCAGCTTTCTTGGAAATTTCTTGGAGGAGGCATGTCATAGAATTCTCTGATCTTCTTATGAGGATTAGACCTTTTTGCAGAAGGTTTATCACCAAAGATCTTCCTTTTCACAGATTTTTCAGAAGATTCAGGAGCTTTGGAGCTTTCAAGCACTGAGTCATCCCAGAATTCTTGATAGGAGGAAACTGGGATGTCTGTTATATCAAAATCAGGATCCTCAATAGGAAAATGAGAAGAATTTGGAGCACTTGGACCTGGAACACTTGAAGGAGGAGCATCTGGCATCTTGTTTACAACAGTAAGACCAAGCATACCTGCAACTTCATTGAATAGCTAGCTGGTTGATTCATGAGTGTACCCCTGGACATCTTTAACATATTGCATGATGTTTTCCTGAAGCTCTTGCATCTTGGAGAAGACATTTCCATCCAAATCATTCACTCTACCAGCACTTTCTTCTATTTTAGACACAATACTTTCCTCCCCCTTTATGACATCTTCATGTAGGAGGGTATAGAGTTTGTTCAGTTGCCTCTCAATTTGATCATCCAGAAAAGCAAGAGAACTTGATCATGAGCAGTGTTGAGAGTTGTTTGAGCAGCATTCAGATTTACAACATCTTCACCAACCTGATGCAGGTTCTTTAGAGTATGCCCAACGCCTTGATTGGTGTGGTCCAAAGCTTTTCCTGCCCTGGCCATCCAGGCTTCTTGATCATTCTTGAATTTTTCCATTTCATATCTCATTTCAGCCATTTCTTGCCTCAAAGCACTATCAACTTTTCTATTTTCTGAGAGACTGATTTGATGCACTGATCAAAATGCTCTGTTTGAGCTTGCATCAGGGTTGAAATTGACTTGAGCAGGGAAGAGTGAGAGCTCTCTCCAGTTTCAAAATCATCAGAAGAGACTTTATCAGCTACAAAACTAGTAGACTGTGCTTGCTTTTCAAGCACAGTTGCTCTTGGAGATTGTCTCAAAGTACTCTCTGGAGGGGGCAAGAGCATCACAGGAGGGACTGCAGATTCACCCATAAATATGTCTTCCTGCTCTTTCTCCCCGTCAGTCAAAGACATCTTCTTTGCTAGCTTCAACTGAGCACCAAGACTGCCCATCTCCATAGAATCTGATTTCTTAGAAGGAACAGATTCATGATCTGCCAAGTCTTCACTATGTTCTGAATTATAAGCAAACTCTGCAGGGGATCTTCTGGAGTCTTCTAACATAGCAGATTCATCTTCAGCAGCAGATTTCCCTTGACCTTCTAAGTCTGGAACAGTATCAGGGACAGCAGGACTGACTGGATCAACATACACTGGATCAGGATGAACTGGATCAATTTCACTGGGAGGAATTTCCTTTGAAGCAGCACTACTTTCAGCAATGTCTCTTGGGGTTGAAGGCTCCCCTTCAACATGTTCACCTCTGCCCTGATCAGGAACTGTACTGGGTTCACCTCTTGGGGTTGGAAACTCCCCCTCAACATGATCAACTCTGCCTTGAGCAGGAGATGGACTGGGTCCACTACCCCTTGAGGGTTGACCTTCTTCAAGAGTCCTATTCTCATTATGCAGAGGGTCCTCATCAGCACTAACAACAATCTTGACTCCACCCTTTGGAATGACCCTTTCCCATTTGGAGAAAATGGATGAGTTGATTTTCTTGGTGTGGTGGATGGGGATACCTCTTCCAAGATTAAAAAAATCTGGATTGCTACTATTTAGAAGCAGACTGAGAATTCTTCCAAAATTTGGGGCATGAAAGCTGTCTTTAATTTTCTCAAAAAGAACTTCACAAAATTAAAATTCTTTCTACAAATAATAGCTGTGTGAATCTTAAAGGCTTCTTCAGATAGGTAGTCATGTGAACCTACTTTGCACAATAAGACTTTTCCTAAGATATCACACAGAAGCTTACCTCCTTCATTCATGAATTTTCTTCTTATCTTTGAACCTTCATCAAGGATGCCACAAAATCTTTTGGCCTGGAGAAAATCTTCAGCAAACACTTCTTCCGATTCCACTTCAGGCATCCTCAAAATCCTGTTGATGCCACTAGCTTTCAAAACTATTTTACAAGACCGAATGCTGCTCTTTATCTTCTTCCCTTGACCAGAGATTTTTGCATTTCTGTAGAACTCAAGAACATCCTGTTCGAGAATTTTAGCCGGCTCTTCCAAGACATAGCTGAGCCCGGCGACCTCAAGCATCAAAAGAATATTTCTGAACTCATCTGAAGCAGTTCGAAAGCTACCTCATACCAGCTCTCCACCAGAATGCAGACCTGCCTTTGGCGCCATCGAGCTCGTCGAAATCGGGGAAGAAGAACAGTGTTTTATCGCAAGGGAGACGAAAGGACGGAAGGGTTTCACGGAAGAATGCGTGGAATCACGTGTTCTCTTTGTTTTTATATATATATAATAAATTTGGGCACGTACCTGATTTTATGGAAGACTCTTTGGATCCAATAAATCGTTTAATAAAAGAAACGTGTCGAGAAGATATAGGTCTTGACCCGTGAAATCCTCTAGAGAATGAGCACTAATCTTATGAGAATACTCGTGAAAGCCCGTGAAATTTCATAAAATTTTCTGAGATATCCCGTGAAATCCCATGCAATTTCATAAAATTTCAACAGTCTTGACCTCATGATTCCTTGTTGAGCATTCCAAGTTCCATTTTGAAGAAATTGAACTTGGTCTCGTCCAGAGGCTTCGTAAAAATATCTGCAATTTGTTTGTTAGTATTAACATACAACAAATTAATATCCTTACTCTCAACGTGTTCCCGGATGAAGTGGTAGCGAAGCTCGATGTGCTTCGTTCTGTTGTGAGAGACTGGATTATTTGCTATGGCAATAGCACTTGAGGAGTCACAGAACATGGGGATTTCTGCGAGCTTTAAGTTATAGTCCTCAAGCTAATTCTTTATCCACAAAAGTTGTGCACAGCAACTGCCGGCAGAGATATACTCTGATTCAGCAATTGATATTGCCACACAATTTTGCTTCTTGCTACTACATGACACAAGCCTTTTTCCCAAGAATTGGCAAGTTCCTGAAGTACTCTTTCTATCATCTTTGCTACCTGCAAAATCAGCATCTGAAAAACCAATTAGTTCAAAATCATTGCTTCTCGGGTACCATAAGCCGAGATTTGGTGTACCCTTAAGGTATCTCAAAATCCTCTTTGCAGCGGCATAATGAGATTCCTTACAGTTCACCTGATACCTGGCACAAACACATGTTGAGAACATTATATCGGGCCTACTGGCATTAAGGTAGAGCAAGGACCCAATTATGCTTCTGTACTTGGTTTCATCAAAAGGTTTCCCTTTCTCATCCTTGTCCAGAGACATACTTGAGCCCATTGGAGTCCTCATAGAGGTTGCACTCTCCATTCCAAATTTCTTAAGGAGCTCTTTGGTGAACTTCGTCTGAGATATAAAAATTCCATCTTCAGATTGGTGCACCTGGAGTCCTAAGAAATATTTCAGCTCTCCCATGCTGCTCATTTCAAACTTA
>JAWHQI010002270.1:0-40749 GCA_033032865.1 Dactylorhiza incarnata | reverse complement strand
CCCCCCCCCCCCCCCCCCCCCCCCCCCCCCCCCCCCCCCCCCCCCCCCCCCCCCCCCCCCCCTGCCTAGTGCTCTCAC
Source organism: Dactylorhiza incarnata (assembly GCA_033032865.1). NCBI lineage: Eukaryota > Viridiplantae > Streptophyta > Magnoliopsida > Asparagales > Orchidaceae > Dactylorhiza > Dactylorhiza incarnata. The sequence goes on along the minus strand of JAWHQI010002270.1, from coordinate 40,671 downwards.
AACGCCTAGCATGTGCCTCTAATGGTATCCTTTGTACGTGTCCAAACCATCTTAGTCGAGCTTCTCGAATCTTCTCTGCAATTGGTGCCACTCCTGTCTTATCCCTGATACATTCCTTCTTAATTTTATCCAGTCTCGTGTGTCCACCTAAGCTCATGTACACAATTCACTGCCCAACACTCAGAACCATATAGCATCACTGGTCTAATTGCAGTACGGTAAAATTTGCCTTTAAGTTTTAATGGTACTTTTCGATCACATAAAATCCTTGACGCGCCTTACCACTTCAACCAACCTGCTTGGATTCTATGTATCACATCTTTATCAACACCTCCATCTTTTTGAACTATCGATCCAAGATATTTAAAACACTCACTGCGAGAAATATCTTGATCACCCAACTTAATAACGAAGTCATCCGTCCTTCTTGCACTGCTAAATTTAAGCTCCATATACTGTCTTTGCCATGCTCAACCTAAAACCCTTCTTTTCTAAAGTGTCTCGCCAAGATTCAAGTTTCGTGTTTACACCATCGTGCGTCTCATCGACCAAAACGATATCATCCGCAAACAATAAACACAAGAGAACTTTAAAAGCAAAATCAACAACTAGAACACTAAAAATCAACAAATTATGAAATTCACAGAAGACAAACTTTCAAGAATTTGCCTGTGGAGAGTTGGGTCATAAATAATTTCTCATCATTTTTCGGCTCTGTTTGGTGCACCAGTTTGACTCCATTTCGGTGGCAAAAGGAGCCTGGTGGCAAAGGGAGCCTGGTGAAAAAAGGAAGCTCTAGTTGGGAAATCTTTTTTTCTCCGGTTCCGGTCATACTCAAGTGATGCTTGAAACGAGTAATCCCTCCATTAACTACTTTCTTGCAATAGATGCAACAAATTTTATAGGTGTCATTTGTTACCATCTTTTTACCGAATGCCCATGGATCTCTACCAACCAACGATGAAGCATCAAGTACTTTGCTAGAACCTAATGATGAAGCCATTCTATAAATAAAAAACATAAAACAGACAATAATTAAAGATTAAAGAACATGTAAGAACCTAAAACAATGACAAAGGAGAAAATAAAATGGTGAAAAATGCATCATCAATAATATTTTTAATACATCAACATGAAAAAAATGAACAAAAAATGCACCCATCAGACAATCATCATTCGCCAATGATTCCATCATTCCATAATCCATATTTCCAATTTTTCATTTTCTATTCAAGGAGATGATATGTCAAGAGCAAGTCAATATCATCATCCCTCAATCATCATACTCGCTCAACGTGAACAAAGATAGGACACAAGGTAGAGCAAACGCCATAGAATGTTAAACATCATATGTTTGATACTTGAATTATACACATACTTGGATTAACATTACATCATATGTTGCTATAATAGTAAGAGAAATTAACAAGAGAACTTTAAAAGCAAAAATCAACAGCTAGAACACTAAAAATCGACAAATTATGAAATTCACAGAAGATGCAAATTTTCAATAATTTGCCTATGAAGGGTTGGATCATTGATCAATAAATAATTTCTCATCATTCTTAGGCTTTGTTTGGTGCACCAGTTTGACTCCATTTCGGTGGCAAAGGGAGCCCTGGTGGCAAAGGGAAGCTCTATTTGGGAAATCTTTTTTCTCCGATTCCGTTCATACTCCTTTTCAAATCGGACCTGTGCCTCTTTTTTGCACTAACCCCAAGAGCTCCATTCTCCCTTTTAAAAAGTGGCCCTTTTCCATCAGAATGGAGTTTGAACGCCAATTGTGTCCCAAACATACCCTTAAGATATGCCAAACTAGCCATAGGTGTCCTAACAGGTCTAACACATTCCATATGATCTTTTTGTAGAATAATAGCAATATATTGCTGTTGTGATAAACTCATTCTATTTGTATCTCTCAGGAGTTCAAATCCAGGAAGTAAGAAGGGTAACCCAAGTCTCTGACAGGAAAATGCATACCCTTTTCTTCTGTAGATCCTTAAGTGAGTTATCATTTTTACTTGAAATACTAATAGTATCAAAATAGACCAAAAACACCATAAACACATGATTTCTTGAAAAATCATTCAGTTAACAATGGTTTAAAGAGTATTTAATCCATACAAGAATTTATTTGGTTTTCACGCATGATCATATTTTTTCAGATTGAGCAAAACCAGTAGCAAGAGAACTTTTGAAGCAGAAACCAATATGCAGAACACTAAAAGTTGTTCACTGACGATGTGGCGTGGAAAGGGAAACAGAAGAGAAGCTAATTGTAATGTGTAAACCAACTAATGGGCAGAAATCTAGAGAAAAACACAGAATATCACAATCAAGTTATTAACTAACGCAAACAAATCACAGATAAATGAACAACATTAATTAAAAAAATTCACAGTGACGACTACCGAGAAGAGCGGTAGAGGAGAAAGGGGAAATAGATAGAAGCGAAGAAGACGCCGCAGAACTAGCAGCTATTGTCGACGGTAGAGGCTAGAGAAGCTGTAGATCAGAGAAACAGTTGCCAAAGGAAGAGTGGAAGAGAGTCGGGAGCTAGAAATCAAATTCCAGAGCAGGAGATTAGCGCAAATGCAATCTGTCGAAGACACAAAATGAAATTAAAAGCCGGGCTAAGATTTAAGACAACCATTTAATAAAAAAATAAATAAAAATGTTCCTGATATATCAGACGATATTTTGAAAAATAAAAATTTGGCCAAAATATTATCTTTGTACCGTTTTCTCCCTTAAACTGATATATTTGCTGACATTTGCAACACTGATCCTAAGGTACCTATCTTTAATTGCTTATAGACTTATCACCATCATCTTCTATTTCTTTGAATACATTTTCCATTTGTTCTTGTGGAGCTTTGCTTAATGTGTCAAACATAAATTATGCAAATCATCTTGACCAACTTTCATTTATGTTATCTTAGTCTACCTTTTCTCTTACATAGTCCTTCAATGTTAACTCTATTCACTTGTCCAATGGTTCATTTTAAACATTCTTTATACATGCATAAACTACACTCGTCTTCGAAGATTTCACCTAATTTATCTTTTATAGATTTTCTATACAACATTCAACTTAGATATCGACATTTGTTTTTACCACCAACATTCAAATTCACAGCATAATTGGCCTAGTTGATGTTCATATGAATTTTTCCTTCAGTTCTTGATAATATTTGGTTATCGCTTAGAGCCTATTTGACCCTGCAGATTTGATGGGTTTCCATCGGATCGTGCACACGAAGGAGCGGGACCCACGTTCATTTATTCCCGCCGGAAGACTTGATCGGATCGCCGATCCGACTCCGCGGTTGCGTCCGGCACGTCGCCGCAAGTCAAAATCATATATTTATGTATTTGTTTCGGACATGTATTTTTTTATTTAAGGGCTAAACCCACCGGCCAATCATAGCCGTTGATGGGGATGCCCTAATGTTAGTTTTCTCTTATAAATAGGTTTAGTGGGCTGGTTTTGAGGTCATTGCTGATTTTGGAGAATGCTATTCCCGGAATCCGGTGATCAAGCCTCGGTGCCGAATCCGTGGAGCCCTAGGTGTTGACTCCTAGTGGTGGAAACTCCTCCCCAAGGTAACCCTAACCCTTCCCCATCTTCTCCCACTCCCAAATCTCCCTAGCAGCCGCCAGCCCCCCTTCTACAGCCGCTGCTCTTCCTTCAGTCCAGCCAAACCCCTTCTGCCCAGCCCTAGCCCAGCCGCCCTCCCAATCCACCGCCCAAATCCCTTCTGCCGACCACCTCCCTCCACCCTCTTTCCGCCCAGCCCCAGCCTACCGCAACCCCCCCTCCCCCCCCCCCCCACCCCCCCCCCCCCCCCCCCCCCCCCCCCCCCCCCCCCCCCCCCCCCCCCTTCAGTCGCCAGCCCCTATTCCCCTCTACCGCCCACCAAATCAGCCCCCCCTTCCCCCTCCAAACCGTGGATCCACCGTATCCTATTTCCCTAATCCCGATATCCCTTCCATCCGGGTTCTAGTGCCCCGATCTACCCCTCCATCACCCGATCCGGGTCCTATTGCCCCGATCTACCCTCCCACTACCCGATCTACTCTCCCTAATCCGGGTCCGACCTTCCACTACCGGATCCATCCTCCCCGAGTCCGGATCTACGCGTATCCATCCGGATCTACCCATACCCTACCGATCTCGTTATTTACTACCAAATCAGTCCCCACCCGCCATCTCCGCCTCCGATTCCACCATCCGGCATCCGATCTACATCTCCGGATCCGCCAACTCCATTGACTCAAACCAGCCCCTAGTTGTGAGTTATTTCATCGTGATTTAGTTGTATTATTTCTTGATATTATTATTGGATAATCTAGTATTGTGCTTGGATTTGGCCTGTGGTATTTTGTGTCGATTGAGTACTAACTTGTAGGAGGAGCTATTCGCCGCGCGCTATGCTTTGGCCCTCCGAGCGGAGGAAAGCCAACTAAATTCGCTCAATATTAAAATTATTCTCTTGTTGCGATTATCTGTTTGTGGTGTTAAATTTTCATTGCTCAATTAATTGTTGTCGTCATCGACAGTTGTGTCGCATATAGAGTCTAGGAAGTGCATCCCCCATAGCCTACCCTACATCAAGATTCCACAGACACCGGACCACCACCGTGGTCCGGAGCCCACAACCGGAATTAGTGTGCGGTTGGCGAAATACCTGATCGCAACCACGCCAACTGGGCGCTGAGCTGAGGCAGCGTTCCGCCGGATCCGTGTCGCACTGAATCCGCTGGGCCAACATGCCCTTAGTATTCTTCCTCATTCTTTTGAATAATTGATTAAATATGCTTAAACCTAGCACACTGGTATCTGTTTATCTTTGTTATGGGCCTACTCGGAGTTTACCAGAGGAGTGGCTGGAGATGGGGATGGCGGTGGTGGGAGATACTGTGGAGCCTTAACCGCGACTGCTTAAGCGGGACTTGCTCATTAGAGGAGAGTGCTTCCAAGAATCTCACAACAAGGGACAAGAAAATAGACTTCTTTTCTTCGATACCAATACAAGACCAATGAGTCTTTTAAATAGGCTTACAACCGAGTCTAATGGAAATACAAACGACAGACGTGGAATGCAAATAAATAGGAAATCAATGACAGACTTGGAATGCGACTAAATAGAAAGACGACCTAAAAGATAGTAACATAATAATAATTGTTGGAATTATCGAGTCAATGTCGGTCTTGTAGTGTCTTTATATATTTGGGGTTTAGTCCCACATCGCCTATCAGTGTTTTAAGTCATGTTGTAACTCCTATATAATGCCCTATGTGGTTGAATAATAAAATTAAGCATTTCTATTTTATCCCCTTCAACATGGTATCAGAGTGATTGATTCCTCCTTAATCTCTTCTGCTCCCCATGCGCCTAGGGTGACTGTTCATCTGGTTCTCACGCAAGACGCTTGATGCGGCTTCATCTACTGGATTGTCGACGATCTCCCGTGACATCCACGACTGAGCCTGCGGGCTCCTTCTCCTTCATCGATCCCGTCTGTTAGGCTGCGACCAGGTTTCCGCCCTCGTGCCCGTCGACGATGCAGTCGATCCCCTCGCTCCCATCGACGACGCTTCCCTATGTCTCGCTCGCTCCCGTTGCTTCATGCGACTCTTCCTCCATTCGTCCGCTCGTCCAGATCCCGCATGGAGCCTGTCAAAGAGACCCCGTGGAGCACGAAGCTGCTTACGGTCGATTCCCTCGCCGATTTCGCCGCTGGCTTCGTCGAATAAGTCAAGCTACAATCGATCTTCGTGGTGAAGGTCTGTGGACGATCCCGCTGCTGCCTTCATTTTTCTGCCGATTTCTGTCGCCTCCAGTCACTTCCAGCCGCTGCCTCTTCTTTCTATAGAGTCCGGACAACTGCAGCCGCTGCATCTCAGATTTATATCAGTTCCTGCTGCTATCACCCCTTCCAGGGTGCTGATTTCTCACCAAAGATGATGGTTCATGATAGTTCATGCCTTATCTTATGAGTTTGTGTATTGTTTTGTGTCTCTATGTGTGTTTATGTCTTGTTATGCCTGGTGTGTTCCATGTCAGGGGGAGTGTTTGGGACGAAGGTGACTCGGATGATCTTTCCCGACTTTTTGCCTTCGTTCCACACGGCCTCTTGGCTTATGTTATATGTGGGCTTGTGTCTCATATTTCTTTCGATTGGTTGTGTGTTGGGACACGATTGTGTTGGTTGTTATAATCTCAGCGGGTTGTGTCGTGTGGGACCGTGTCGTGCGGGACTGTGTCGTGAGGGATCATTTTTTGTGCTGATTATCCCCGACAGATTATCCCCGACGGATTATCCCCGGTTGCCCGGTTGATGATTTGCTCCACGCCTTTCGTTCTTTTTCGCATGTTGTGTGTGTAGGTGATGTTGGTTGACCGGTTTCCCAGCGAGTCCACGTCGTTCGTGGGTCCTGCGTCGTGTGTGGGTCAGCGTCGTGTGTGGCTATGTCCCCGGCTTGATTCCCCGGTTTGGTATTTCCCCCAGTGGCTCGTCTGATGTTTTGTCCCGCATCATCTACCTCCATTGCCGTTATTTGTGGTGTCCAAGCTGAAGGGGGGACCCTTCAGCTTGAGGGGGAATGTTGGAATTATCGAATCAATGTCGGTCTTGTAGTGTCTTTATGTATTTGGGGTTTAGTCCCACACCGCCTATCAGTGTTTTAAGTCATGTTGTAACTCCTATATAATGCCCTATGTGGTTGAATAATAAAATTAAGCATTTCTATTTTATCCCCTTCAACAATAATAAAGTTCATAACATCTCCTCCGTCATTCAAATCGAGCTTGTCCTCAAGCTTGAACGAAGCTTGCACTCTTGATCGTCTGACTCTTTGATTTCCTTCCAGAACAACTCCTGGCATTGTGTTGCTTTAGCGGAGTCAGAAAAGATGGTGATGAACAGATTGAACGAGGGTCCCCTACAGTTGCGGACAAGCGGGCGATGATATCCTGGGAAGAGAAAGAGCGGCGTTGATCAGCAATGACGACGCCGACTTGGGGACGGTCAGCTGAAGAAATGGATCCAGAGGGTCTGGCAGGGCAGGTGGCCGCAGACGAGGTGGTGATGACGATGGTGGAAATTGCGAGGTGGATCCTGCAGGAGTTGCTGGCGAAGGGACAATCATAATGGAGAGCGGTGGCGCGACTGCGGATGGCCTTGGAAGCCGTGGTAGGACGACTGCAGAGACTGGTGGTGGCGGTGGAATCGGCGAGGCACGGGCTGTGACGGAAAGACGGCTGGCAGATTATCAATCTTGTGGAGGAGTGTGGTCATATCATCCCGTCAACGTGCATCGGCATCACGAAAGCATGCGCCCATGGAGGCTATGAATTGAAGTAGCATCGAACAGATCGAACCGTTGGCGGCCTCATCCACAACCCTAAGCTTGATGTCCCACATAATTAAATGATTACTTAATTAATTCAATTAAGAATTAATAAACAATAATTTTTTTAATTATTAATAATTAATTAATCAAGAAAATGATTAATCAATTAGAAAATAAATTAAATAATGTAGAGTATTATGAGGGCCGGATATTTGGCTGCACATGGCTCAATTAGGAATTAAATATCCCCCCCCCCGCGTGAGTTTGGGGCTCGATATGGATCGTGCGTGCCTCGAGAAGGAAAGGTGTGTGGATGGAGGGAGACGGCGGAAAATAATAAATGACCGCGTGCTGTTTGCGGTGTGGCGACGTCAATATCAACGTGGAAGAAGAGGCTGGAGTGGTCGGGACCAGCGGTCAAAGGAGAAGGTCTTGATTATGCTGATGGACTTGCTGGCTTTCGACTGGTTCCTGGACGAAGAAGCGCTGGTATGCTACGCGTGCGTTTTCGTCGCCCGTTGTTACCTTACGCAGGAGAAAGCACAGAGGCCCGCGTTATCTGTTATACCCCCGCAACCATTACGGTTCGCAGGGCATCAATACGCACGGCGGCGCAAGGAGCAATCTCAAAACAACGGGGCTGAACCATCCGGTTCAGCCCCCATCCAGTAAAATAGAAGAATAGGGGCTGAACCACCCCGGTTCAGCCCCTACTTGGGGGGGCCGACCAGCCCCCTTGACCCCGGGTATTAATAGGCCCGAGGTCTCCTAATGATGGATAGGCAAGTATTTCCTCAAGGTATTCTCTCTTCTTCTCCTCTCAAACCCTAATCTTCTTCTTCTCGTTAATCTCTCCCGTAGATCCCCTTCTTCTCTCTTTGCCCTAGCAAGATCATAGCATTTGGTATCAGTGCATCGTTCCTGCGACGATGGTGACACGCAACGAGGCGGAGATCGCGCGACTCGCATCCCTCGAGGAGAACTATGTAGGGTTGACAGATACGGTGGCTGCGATCGAAGAGCAAGTGAAAGTTTACCACAAAAATCTGGAAGAACGCTTTGAGGCGAGGATGGAAGAGATTAAATCCCTATTGGTGCATAATCTGAAGGCGAAGGCGACGATGAGGGACGGACCCAACGTGGAGATCTCAAATAACCCCCACGGAGTAGGTTTCGGCTCGGGATCGGGCATCGGAGGCGACCCTGAGGCCGGAAGGACCGCGGGAACCCTATCGAGGGTCGGCGGATAGGCGCCGGACCCGACGATGGGTCCGGCTGGCAGCGGCGTCCCCGGAGGGAGTCGGGAAGTAGGCGGGCACCTCCGGATGGGGGCTGGGTGGTCGGTGGAGGCCAGCATGGGGCCGCACGGCGCCAACAGCGGGATTGCGCCCAGGCTGGGGTTCGGCTCACTCCCGGCTACAGGGTTCGGGTCCGGACAGCAGTTTGGGTACCCGGGGAGGCCGTGGAACCAAGGATTGGGGCCGTTTCAGCCCACCGGGGCAAATGCAGTACAGATCGGAGGCGTGGCAGGAATCCTTCCGCTCCCACAGGCCTTCGCACCGAACCCGGGATACGGGAACACAAATCTGTGGCGGGAGAGGCCACCACAGGCCGAACAATGGGGCGGAGGACAACCAGGAGGCTATGAACATGATAGGGGCCGATTGGGGGCAGCGGTACCACCGGAGCCACCACACCAACTTGGCGAGCAACGAAGGCCGATGGGCCAAGACGTGTGGGGCAACGGCGGGGCGAACCAACGACCATACATACAGCCCAAGCGGACGCGTATGAACTTTCCGAAGTTCAAAGGGAGAGACGCGTTGGAATGGGTACAAAAGGCAGAGCTTTTTTTCAGCTACCAGGAGATACCGGAGGAACAATGGGTTCAACTAGCAGCATTCCACCTGAAGGATGATGCTTACCAGTGGACAAAGTGGTTCCTGCGATGACGTGCCTATGCACCTTGGGAGGAGTTCGTAGAAGCCTTTTCCGCACGCTTTGGGCCGCTCGAATACGAAGACGTGGAGGCTACTTTACAGAAGCTTCGTCAGCGAGGAACCGTGATGGAGTACAGGACGGAATTTGAGCGGTTGGCGAACCGAGTTTCTTGGGAAGAGAAGACCATGCTGAGCTGTTTTATTTCCGGCTTGAAGGATCATCTGAGGGATGAAGTACACGCGTATATGCCACGCAGTTTGAGCCACGCGATCAGCTTGACACGGATACAGGAGGAGCGTTTCAACCGACAACGAAACCGGGCCACGGCAAGAGCCCCACCAGCCCCAATGACGGGCCGACGGGAGATACCACCGACGGTTAGACCGACTGTGACGAGACTTACTTGGCCTGAGCTGCAAGCAAGGAAGGAGAAGGGCCTGTGTTTCAACTGTGATGAGAAGTTCGCTCCGGGACATCGTTGCCAGAAGGTCCAGGTTTTCATGCTAAGGGAGGAGGAGGAGGAGGAGGGCCCTGTCAACCTTGAGGAGGAGGACGGGTTGGACTTAGCGGAGTTTGGGGTTTCCATACATGCTATGGAGGGGTGCACGACGCCTCTTACTTTGCGCATCAAGGGGAGGATTGGCCAGGAGCGAGTGACCATTTTGATTGATAGTGGGAGCACCCACAACTTCATCACCCCGAGGTGGCATTGAAGGCGGGGCATCCAGTTGACAGGGGGGCCGCTTTTCAGGTTATGGTGGCCGATGGCAGCAAGTTGAAGTGTGAAGGGGTGCTGAAGGGAGTCGAGTTGCGGATGCAGGGGTATGTGTGCTACACCGACGTCTACCTCCTGCCGATTAGAGGATCCGATATGGTCCTTGGGGTGCAGTGGCTCCGCCAGTTGAGACGGGTGACCCCGGATTGGGATCGGTGATGTTCTAGTTTACTCAGCAGGGGACGGACCATTGCTTGCACGGCATGCGGTCATCCCCGCTTAAGGAAATTTCTATCCGGAGCTTACAACGATTGGGGGAGCAGGGCAGCGCGATGGCCATGGTACTAGGAGGAGCGGCCAGCGGGCCTGACATCCCTGAGGAACCCGAGCAGATATAGGCCTTATTGACACAGTTCGAGGATGTTTTCCAGGAGCCGCACACTCTTCCTCCCTCGAGGTTCCGTGACCACCAGATCCAGTTGAAAGCAGGGGCGAATCCGACCAATGTCCGGCCCTACCGCTATCCTCATATACAAAAGACGGAGATAGAGCGCAGCGTTCGAGAGATGCTATCCACCGACATCATACGACCCAGCACCAGTGCCTTTTCCTTACCGATCATATTGGTGAAATAGAAGGATGGCTCTTGGAGGTTTTGCGTCGATTATCGGGGCCTGAATAGCTCTACTATTAAAGACAAGATTCCAATTCCGATGATCGAGGAGCTACTTGACGAGCTGCATGGAGCGAGCTTATTTACCAAGCTGGATCTCCGATCTGGCTACCATCAGATCCGGATGAAAGAGGATGACATCCACAAGACGGCGTTCCGAACCCACGACGACCATTATGAGTTCTTAGTGATGCCGTTCGGGTTGGCCAACGCTCCATCTACCTTCCAGGCAGTGATGAACGAGATATTTCGGCCACTTCTTCGCCGGTATGTTTTAGTTTTCTTTGATGACATATTGATCTATAGCAGGAGTTGGGACGAGCATCTGGAGCACGTTCGACATGTCCTCACCATCTTGCGGGAGCACCAGTTGTACGCCAAGCGATCCAAATGCTCCTTCGGGCAGGCGGAGGCCGAGTACTTGGGGCACCTGATGCCGGCTCAAGGGGTCCAGGCTGACCCGAGGAAGATAGAGAGCATGGTGACCTGGCCGCAACCCACGACGATCTGGGCCTTACGAGGCTTTCTCGGGTTGACCGGTTATTATCGCCGATTCGTGAGGGACTACGGGAAGATAGCCCGGCCTCTTACCCAGCTGTTGCAGAAGGATGCCTTTCAGTGGCATGCAGAGGCGGAAAAAGCGTTCCAGGCCCTGAAACGGGCCATGACGACCACACCGGTGTTGGCACTTCCAGATTTCTCCAAGGATTTTGTTGTGGAGACTGATGCATCAGGAGTCGGGATAGGCGCGGTCTTGATGCAAGAGGGCCGTCCGTTAGCTTATTTCAGCAAGGCATTAGCACCCAGGGCCTTGGGGTTGTCTACATACGAGAAGGAGATGATCGCCATCCTCCACGCGGTCGCCATGTGGCGACCTTATCTTCCGGGGCGGCGCTTCCAGGTCTGCACAGATCATCAGAGCTTGAAGCACTTCCTAGAGCAGCGATTGACATCCCCCTTACAACAGAAATGGCTGACGAAACTACTGGGGTACGACTACGAGATCGTCTACAAGCAGGGGAAGGAGAATGTGGTGGCCGATGCTTTATCCCGCCTACCGGAGAGTTCCCTGTCCCACGTTTCGGGGCCGGTGATCGAATCCTTAGACGAGATACAGGCGGAAGTTCGCCAGGACCCAGCACTCCGTATTATTGTTGAGGCATTGCAGCAGGGTCGGCCCACGGAGGCCGGTTATCACCTACAGGGAGCGCGACTGTACTACCAGGGCCGGCTAGTTATTCCTGCCACATCACCATGGCGTACCATCATGATACAGGAGTTCCATGCTTCCCCGACCGGTGGCCACGCCGGTATCCTTCGGACCCTACAACGGATCAGGGCAAATGTGTTTTGGAAGGGGATGAGGCAGAATGTTCAGCAGTTCGTCCGGGAGTGCGACATCTGCCAGCGGCAGAAGTACGAGACGACATCGCCGGCAGGACTTCTTACACCGTTAGAGATCCCACATCAGATCTGGGACACCATATCCATGGATTTCATAGATGGCTTACCCAAATCGCAGGGCAAGACGGTCATCCTAGTGGTGGTCGACAAACTATCCAAGTACGGCCATTTTCTTGTGTTGAGCCACTCATACACAGGGGAGACAGTTGCAGAGCTTTTCACCCGGACCGGGAGATAGTTCGACTCCACGGGATTCCTCGGTCCATCATCTCAGACAGAGATTCGGTATTCGTGAGCAATTTTTGGAAGGAGCTCTTTCGTCTTCAGGGGACCACACTGCGCATGAGCACGGCCAATCACCCTCAGACCGACGGACAGACGGAGATGCTCAACCGAGGGGTCGAGACCTATTTACGGTGCTTTGTGATGGATGAGCCGCGCACGTGGACCCGGTGGTTACACTGGGCAGAGTACTGCTACAACACATCATTCCACACGACCAACAAGCTCACTCCTTTTGAGGCGGTGTACGACCGACCACCCCCACGTTGAGTTCCTATGAGCCGGCCAGCACCGCTCTTCCAGCTGTAGATCAGACACTTCAAGAGCGGGATAAGACATTAGCACTACTTCGGGACAACTTACGGACGGCTCAAGAGCGTATGAAGATCCAGGAAAACAAACACCGCACTGAGCGGGAGTTCGCGGTGGGTGAAGAGGTTTTCCTCCGGCTCCAGCCGTATCGCCAGCTATCAGTTTCTCGGCGAGCCAATCAGAAACTTGCCCCGCGGTACTATGGTCCGTACATAATCATCCGGCGTGTGGGTCCAGTCGCTTATACTCTGGCACTCCCGGAGGGGTCCCGCATTCATCCAACATTTCATGTATCTCTGTTAAAGAGAAAACTTGGGGATTCAGTTCAAGCCAGTCCCATCCTGCCTGAAGCCACCAGCAACGGAGAATTAAGGCCTTCACCGGAGGCTATCATGCTAACTAAGTGGAAGAAACGAGGCACGGAGTACCGACCAGAGGTACTCATCAAGTGGAAGCAGATGACGGAGGCCCACAATTCTTGGGTCGACTTATTGGAATTCCGGGAGCGCTTTCCCGATTTCCACCTTGAGGACAAGGTGGCTCTTGATGGGGAAGGGAATGTTATACCCCCGTTACGGTTCACAGGGCATCAATACGCACGGCGGCGCAAGGAGCAATCTCAAAACAACGGGGATGAACCATCCGGTTCAGACCCCATCCAGTAAAATAGAAGAATAGGGGCTGAACCACCCCGGTTCAGCCCCTACATGGGGGGGGGGGGGGGGGCGGCCAGCCCCCTTGACCCCGGGTATTAATAGGCCCGGGGTCTCCTAATGATGGATAGGCAAGTATTTCCTCAAGGTATTCTCCCTTCTTCTCCTCTCAAACCCTAATCTTCTTCTTCTCGTTAATCTCTCCCGTAGATCCCCTTCTTCTCTCTTTGCCCTAGCAAGATCATAACATTATCGTGGATCTAAGGAAGCAGAAACGACGAGGGCTAACTGGATCTGCGTCGGCATGGAGAAAATGGAGGCTTTGGGGTCGACGAAGCAGAGAAGAAGCTTTGGAGGCTGCTGTTGGGTCGATGAATACGCAATGTGGATGAGGTGCGGTTTGCCGTTTGTCGATGGCGTCGAAGGAAGAGAGAGGGGGGCGGTCTGCAGTTGTCGACGACGGAGGGCTGAAACAGTGGTGGGAATGTCGGCCGATCGGATGGAAGGTGTGGTGGGGAATTTGACGTGCTTCGATGACGTGCAGAAGTGCCGAGCCGAGGAAAGATAAGCTCTGATACCAAGTTGTTGTGGGCCTACTCATAGGTTGCCGTAGGAGTGGCCGGAGATGGGGATTACGGGGGGTGGGAGATACCGTGGAGCCTTAACCGCGGCTGCCTAAGCGGGGCTTGCTTGCTAGAGGAGAGAGCTTCCAAGAATCTCACAACAAGGGACAAGAAAATATGCTTCTTTTCTTGGATACCAATACAAGACCCAATGAGTCCAATAAATAGGCTTACAACCGACTCTAATGGAAATACAAACGACAGATTTGGAATGCAAATAAATAGAAAATCAACGATAGACTTGGAATGCGACTAAATAGGAAGACGACCTAAAAGATAATAACATAATAATAATAAAATCAACGATAGACTTGGAATGTGACTAAATAGTAAGGCGACCTAAAAGATAATAACATAGTAATAATAAAGCTTGTACTAATCTTCTAATAAAATAGGTTCATTACTGCCGATAGTATCCCCCATTAAGAAAGCTCCTAATGTACTCAACTTTTACTCTACTTATTCAAAGCTTTCTATCTTTTAAGCCATATCTCTATTGCTCTACCTTTTTACATGATTTTTTTTAAGTTGTCACTGAAGGATGATATGCAGTTTTATTTTTTATGCATTCATGTTAATTTGCTGTTACGTCTCTTTTAGTTTTTATTTAAGCAAGTATCTAAGAAATGAAAATTACAGCATTCCTCAGTTCATCTTCAATTCATCCTTTGCGAGCACATGTATCGAGCACATGTATTTGCAGTATTTGAGTGGTTTATTTTGCTCTCTACTTCAAACAGCATATGCCTTGTTCCCTTATGCAATCTGTACTTGGATCTGCTCTTCTTAACTTGCACTAGTGGGTAGAGAAGAATTTACTTAACTTTATATCTCTTTCTGGAACAATTTCTACTTGTCCATCTAAATGAATTTTGTTGTGGTCAATGAGTTTATCCTTTTTGTTTTTCTAGGAATAGCTTGTACGTCTCGATGTCTTCTAGCGCAAGCTGCGACGCAGATAACATGCAATCTCTTGGTTGGGAGTACAATTGGTTAGTTTTTTCTTTATGTGTTCGATTATTTTTCATTTTTACCGGTGAAGCTTCCATCAATTTTTTTAAAAGTGAGAGTATCTAAAATACTCTTAGTTCTTAAACTCTATATATTTAGCCATAATTTGAGAGAGTAACGAGGTGGTGGTAGTTGTGAACATGGTGAAAAATACATGGAATGTTTGAGTAGCTGTGATCATGAAAATCATTTACCCAAAATGCCGTTTGGGCTAAATCGTCATCACAATCATTCAGGTGTGGTTGGATGTTAGTAGTTGTGAACGCCCGACCCCTAAAAAGGAGTTTGGGATTGAAATGCTGTTACAAAAGTGACAAATGTAGGTAAACCGTCACTACTACCACAGTCGCATACCATCACCGGTCAAATGCTACCGTTGTTTCAAAGAAATCTGAAACTTGTAACCACTGCTTTAACTGTTCTTCGACATGTCTACTGATATCTTTTTCGAGGGAAAAACAACATTTTATTCTTAAAACATATAGTGCGTCCTTTAGTAAAATATAAGCTGACATATTCTTTTTTTGTTATATCGACTTACACGACTTTTGAACATATCGTCTGCCATTTTTATTTTATGTTATGTTAACAAAGTAGCAGCATACGTTTAAATCACCCATATGTATTATATCATATATGTTTAAGTTGATTAAACTTATTATTTTATTCTCTTTAATGTGTTATTCTTACAATCAATTTTATATAATTATTTCACACTATTTTTCTTATTTCATATTATAATGAGTTTAAAAATGTGATGCACATTTATTAGTTATTTTTTCTATTTTAACATAATTTTATTAAGTCTTGAAAGTCTTATAATCAATCAAATATATTTAGCTTTTAAATCTTCTTTATTTATTATAAAATTTAGTGTTATCAAAATAAAATTAGTGTAAAATATTAAATATGTTTTGCAATGTATCTATTTGTAATGGTTAATAATACTTTATTTTGTATACACTTCAAATTTATTTTGTGATATATGTGACTCATTGTTAGTCTACTTATGTTAATTTTTTCTTTTAGTACATATAATTATACACAGTATATATAAAAATAATTTTTTTATTTATAAGATGTAAATCTAATACTTTTAAATATCCCTCGTATGTCTCCGACTTCCAACACCCG
Source organism: Dactylorhiza incarnata (assembly GCA_033032865.1). Lineage (NCBI taxonomy): Eukaryota > Viridiplantae > Streptophyta > Magnoliopsida > Asparagales > Orchidaceae > Dactylorhiza > Dactylorhiza incarnata. The sequence goes on along the minus strand of JAWHQI010002270.1, from coordinate 24,563 downwards.
ACATTTAAAACCTCAATCCAATATAATCCGATTTTACAACCTTGCTTGTAACCCTTACGTCTGGTTTCACATCTATTTGTCTTTCCATTCCATTGGATTGTAAATCTCTATTTCCATCTGCTTGCATGGAGTTATCATATTTTTATTTGATTCTCTTCTGTTCCCTGTTTTTACTTGTTTATGCGTTGTCTTGGTCTTTCAAGTAGCGTGCTTAGTAAGATTGGCATATTTAATCCACTTCAAACAATATCACAGATGCAAGTTCCTAGCTTCTTCTTGGCATGGAGGTGGGATAGTGCATCTTTTAATTATATCTGTGAATGCTTTATACAAAGGTTACAAGCTTAAACTCTAATAGGGCTGCAGTTACATTACGATAATTCTCCTTGCAGTTTGTTTGTTAGAAGAAGCTGCGGTGAGATTGCCGTTACAGTGCTTCTATCAACAGTAGTTGGAGCGCTCACACTATATGTTCAAAATTACTCTTAAGTGCATTTTCCAGAGCTCATCATTGGATGTGCAATTATTTGGGGACTATGATGCCATCCCAAACATCTTAGATGTGTGGAGTGAAGAGGTCTTATTGTGATGACATAGAGGAGTCCATTTGAAGAGTTGGGTCACATAAGTTAAATATGTTTTTGAACAAAAACTGTGGTATGAGTTATGACTAGTCATTGCTATGGCCCTATTTGAGAGGGCGGTGGTAACGACAATTGGAGCACCGAGAAGTTGTGTCAAATGAAGCAGCGATAATTTAGTGGTGAGAAATGTGAAAATTATTTGATAAAATCCCGTACAATGCTAATTGAGAATTGAGATATAGTTTAACTGTTTGGTAAAACAATGATGGAGTGTTTGCTATAAATTAGCTGGACAAAATGCCCTTATGTATAGTTTTTTATTAAACAATGATCAAAACATTCACTACAGTCATTAGATATAATATTGGCAGATAGATGAGTTGTAAGCAAGCGGAAGATTATAAGAAACATCCTTTTTGTAAGCATGAAAAGCATAAGTAAAAATATGAGTTTTAGTTCAAAATTGAAAAATGTTTTAACCTTTTTGAAATCTCAAAGTTTTTCATAAAGATACCAAGCATGAAATGAACATATTAAAGAGAGATTATACTACAATGTTACTTAATTTTAAGTTCAAGAGATACCAAAACATTGTAGAGATCATGATAGGTTATCTAGTGCATTTTTATATAAAGAGTAGTATAGATAAAGCATTGGAATCCAATACTTATGAGAAGAAGTGTTATGAAAGATAATGATGTGCACATAAGTGTATTTTGGGCAATGTTAACAATTGATTTAAATCATCAAAATACAAGACATATGTAAAGTAAAGTGCACAATAAAACATAAGTAAATTACTTTCACACACTTTTAATGCACATAATTTAATTTTTTTTAACAAAGTGGTGTAATAACTAAGGTTTGCACAAGCCACTTTACTATTCTTTCCAAGGTGCTCAACCTCACAATGCTATGAAGACTTATCAGGAGGTTCAAGTAGTGCTTGGTGGAGTTATATTTGTCTATATATATATATTTTTTTTGTTCACATTTGTGAGACAACATTCTCCGAATACACTTGTTTTGCAAACCCAATTTTTTTTTAAACTTTTAACCACTTTTCTAAATTTCATAAGTGCAATTCAAATGTAGTGTAGGTAAAAAATTTATGCAAGTTTTAATTCATTGTACAAATACAATACACAAGCAAGCATTTTAGATTTAGACACACATGTTGATTACCAAAATAAGTGAGTGAAATATATCATTATCAATCATAAACATTTACTCATACTTAGAGGCGTGCTAAGCTTGGTTCTACACATTTTTCAATACAATTGATGCACTTAAATAGATATATCAAAGCATGATAATAAAAACAATGTTTATAGAAATTTCAAGAAATAAATTTTAACATTGTAAATAATTCTAAATAATAGAATTCATACATGCTTGATATTGGCAATAAAGACCATACAGTTTTTTTTAAGTTTAATCATTTTTTTTTAAATCAAATAAAAACAGAAAATCACAAAAACATATTTTTGTAATTTTTGAATTTTGAATTTTTGTAGTAGATTTTTCATAATAAAAAAAAATAACAAAAACATATTTTTGTATATTTTTTTAATTTTGAACTTTTGTAGTTGATTTTTCATAATATGATTAAAAACACAAATAGCAAAAAAATTTTTTGTATTTTTGAATTTTGATCTTTTGTAGTTGATTTTTCATAATATAAATAAAACAAAAAATAACAAAAGTCAGAAACACAACAAATAAGTAGAAAATATGAACCAACATATTTTTATGGATTTTCAGAAATTTTAAAAATCAGAAAATTCCAACACCCACGCTAGCGCCGGCGCTAGCGCTAGCGCTGGAAACAATACTCGATTTTTTGAGAATTTAAAAATCTGATTTTTTATTTTGATTAAGTGTCCTTAGAGTAGTTCCATGCTGAAATTTCAGAATTTTCAGAGATGTCTTGATTGCTCAAATTTGCATAAAACTTTAGCTTTTTCAAATACATGTGTTTTACAAAAACATTTAAGCTCAAAAAGATAAATTATGCAAACACATGAGGACATTTTTATTAAACAACCCAAAATATGCATGATTTAAGTGATAAGTAAATAAAATGTTCATGCAGTACGTAATATAGGTATGTCCTAAGATTAGAAACTACCCCGACTAAATGTCTACACCCTAGCCCCGTACTAAGTGACGGATGGGCATGAGGAGCTGCACGCATGCCGTAGGTTGGGGTGTTAGTCTCATATGCACACACTAGAGAACACTCAACCTAGCACTCTTTCCCCCCAGTGCCTCGCAAGGCCCCACTGGAACCCTCCCTGGTTAAGGACAAGACATGACTTAGAGGTTAGGTCTCTAATGCATACAACCCTACGCCCCCGCTATTGTGAGACACATGTCATAGGTTAATGATTATGGATATACTAAGCGTTTTAGTCTAAGGATTGATTAATAAAACATGAGTTTATTTTAGTTTTAGAACATATTGTAGATTTTGAAATCACAATGTACTCATGAATTTTAAAGTTCAAATTTCTCTACCTTTAGCATGTCACTGTATTGATAATCCTAACATAAACACTAAATTGAGCATATACAAAGAGGTGCGGCTAGGATAATGAATTTGGATGTTATGCAAAATATGCTAAATTTATATAATTGGTTTGCATGTAATCAATTTTAGAGTTTTGAAAATTTATAGACCTAGAATGAAGTGACAATTCTATTTGATTTCATCTTGTTGATACCAAGTTAATTCATAGGTCTAAAGATAATGATATACATGCAAACAATAAAGATGCACATCACACACACAAAACAAGATATGAAACTATAATACCAATTGCAATCATATATTTCATAATTCCTAAGGTTGATAGAATTAGTTGATTTAAGATAGGTCTTGATGGATCATGAATTATGATATATGATTATAGTGAATTTTAGCATAGGATATTAATAGATCATCGTGGTGATTGTGAAATCATATTTATCATTTTTGAAAATTTTCTTTTGATTTTAATTTTTAGAAATTAGACTAAACAAATACAAAATAAATTTTCAGAGAAATCAGAATTTTTTTAGGAAAATATGCTACCGCCAGCGTTAGTGATAACGCCTGGCGTTAGCAATAGAGTTACAATATTTGATTTTAAAACACATTGTTTTTTATATTAATTGATTCCGATTTTTCTTGATTATGATTTTCAATATAAGGACTATTATATGTAGCAACGAAAAAAAGACAAATATGCAATTGGTTGCGCGTTTAATATTTTAGCCTAAGACCCCTAATAGTCCATTTAAATCCAATTTTGAAAGTAATTTCATTAATCTTGATAATATCATTTAGCAAATTTAGCATTCAATTTATAATGATAATATAAGACATTTATAGGCAATGGATTTAAAAAGGATAAAACATATAAAAAGGAAAGATAGATCACTTGAAAACTTTATGACTTTTTATTTAATTTAATTCAATTTTGATTTGATAAACATTAGACTTAAAATGTAAAAGTCATATTTCATAATATATCTAAGTGACCATAAACAAGTTAGCTCAAAAATAAAAAATAAATAAAAGAAAAAGCAATTACGCATATCATGAAGTAGAGTAATGATATTTCATTTTTAATTTATTTCCACTTCATGCAAATGATAGGATACTAATGAATAAGAGATTTTGGTATCCAAAGGGGACCAGAGGGATGGTTCCTTTGGGTACCCAAATACGACATGATGATTTTTTAGGAGACAAGGATAAATGAGCCCTTTCTATTAAAGTTGATGTGTCATTTTTCTTTAAGGGTCTCCATTCATACCTTGGTTGTTTATCTTTAAAATTCATATTATGATTATGTGACATCTTTATATGATTGTATTTGTTTGAAAAATAATTCATTTGTGATTTATGTTTATTCAAATTATTTTTCAAAATAGATTGATGATGATAATCATAATGAATTTTATTATATGGATTCTTTGAAATTTTATAAGAGTGATTGTCTTTCTTTAGAAGTGATTGTTGAAAGAGTGGGTTACAATATGTTTTAAAAGATTGATTATCATTTTGATGATTTTCATTTCCACTCTTTCTTTTAGACATACTCTTATAATATGAAGAATAATATTTTATATTTTGATTTTCATGAAAATGAGTTTTTAAATTTGAGTCATGATTGAAAATATATTGAGACTTATAATAGTGACTCTTAAGAATTTTATGAGGATCATAATTCTTTTTAAACCAAACTCCTTTTGATTTAATGTGTGAAAATGATCCTTTTTAGAAATGATTTTGTAAGTTAATTTATCCTTGTTATTCAAAATCTTATGATGAAATTTATTAGGTGACATTTGAAATTTTTCAACAAAAGATTTTAATTGTTTTAACTTACAAGTTAAAGCATCATTTTCAACTATCAATTTTTCATTATGTTCTTTTGAAACTAAGAGCCCTTTTTCAATTTCCTTGAATTTTTCCTTAAATAAATTGCAATCAAAACAAGGAGTAGGAATTGTAACTAAAGAGCATGAAATAGAATTTAACACATCAATATTTGATTCTACGTTATCGTTTGCTTTTAAAGATTTATTTTCTAAACGTAATTTTGAATTAGCAATTTTTAACTTTAAAATTTTGCGTTTAGCAATTTTAAGCATACGAGATGTAGAAATAGAATTTTTTACAAAAAGAGAAGATTTAGATTTTCTTACCTTGCAATAGTTTCCGTCTTCTCTTTTGCTTGATGTGTTGCCATCAACTGAGTCCAATATTGTGACGTTGTCTTCTTCATCTTCCTCTTCCAAACAAGAGTGTCCATCATTCTTTCCGCTTGATGAGCATTCTATGGATCCATCCTTTGTGTAGCTTTCTTGAATATTTGCATAGGCTTGCATATTTTCTGGTTCTTGTGAATGTTTCGTACCTGTAGAAGGAGAATCATAAGTTCTTTCAAGAAAACTCCAAATTTCATATGCGGTAGGTAAAGTATAAATAAGTTTGAAAATATTTTGGTCTAACGCACAAAATATACTATTCATAGATTTTGCATTTAAAATAATTTCGTTTCTAGTTAGTACGCTAGATGGCTTTTTAATAGTAATATTCCAAACTTTTTCATCTAAGGCCTTAAGAAAATTTTTCATTAATATTTTCCACCCATTATAATTTTCACCCATAAATAATGGTGGTGATAATACTTTTTCATTTATATTAAAATTTTCCCCACTAGTAGAAGCGAGATCATGATCAAGAGACGCCATTATTCCCGGTTGTTAAGCCGATTTGGAATAACCTTGCTCTGATACCAATTGTTGGATCTTACGGCGCCCTTAGAGGGGGGGTGAATAAGGGAATAAAATTCTTTCTATAATTTTCAAGATAATTACTAAATTGTTTTATAATGAAGGAGATTGAAATAAACAATTTAGATTTAGAATTGAAAACTTAGAACACAATATAATAGAGATTACGCCAAATGATACAAATCAAGTAAACACAAAAGAGACATGATTATATATATGAAAAAGTGTTTACATAAATTTGATTTCTATATCGCTAGAAATCGGAGGCGTACAAATGTAAATTTCTTTTTGTTTACCAATCCTTCTCCCAAGGATCGGAATGCTATCACTTGTCTCTCCCTAGACCAAGCCCAAGCCTATCCTCTAGATCTTCCCAAGATCTAGACGTAGCACACAAGGCCACGATTTCCCACCAAGCCACGCAAGGACTTGGACGCTCCGCACAAGGAAGCGATTTTCCCCTAAGCCACGCAAGGACTTAGACGCTCCGCACAAGGAAGCGATTTTCCCTACCAATACAAAGTAAAATGTATATAAATGAAAATACAAGATAAAATAAGAACTCCCTAGAAATTCAGATCTCTGAAAGGAAGGTTGAAGCCTCGAGATAATCCTTGATGTAGAAGCGCGTCCGATCTCGTCTTCAATTTCAAACCTTCTCAGCATAAATGGGAGTTCATGAGGTTCTGGAGCTCTCTGGATGGAATGCACTCAGGAAGGGACTTAGAATCTTTAGTGGTTGAAATGCACGAACAGAAGGTGTCAATTTATAGAAAATCGCTGTCGGAATTTCCGACAGTGACTGTCGGAATTTTCGACAGCGCTAAACTGCCGCTGGAGTGCCGTCGTGGGTGGAGTCGTGGGCAGTTGGTGTAACCGTCGAGCTGTCGCCTGGGCGACATCGATGTCGGATTTCCGACATCTCAAAAATGATTTTCGTCGTGCTGCCGTGGGGGAAAGTAGTTGTAACTTCTCTGCTGTCGCCTGGGCGACATTGACTGTCGCCTGGGCGACATTGACTGTCGCCTGGGCGACAGTGACTGTCGCCTGGGCGACATCTCCTCTTCATTTTTGCCATCCGAAACTTCTCCAGACTGTAGATTGAGTCGTTCTCATCTCCGAAATGGGGTGGCACATTCCGTAACTCTTCCTGGATTGAAAGTTATGGCCATTTTAAGATCAGCACACAAAACTCATCCAACCTGAGACTTGTCGTTCTCGGATCATGCCCATGAACGAGGACTTGTCTCCTCATTGAACCTATACAACCTGGCCACTATAAACACACAAAAGACTAGATCAAATACAACACGGTATTTGTTATTCTCAAACCAAGAGATGCGGAAAGCAAGCTCCAACAATCTCCCCCTTTTGATAATAACAAATACCCATATGAGAAATTAGTGAGTTTATAGATAAGTGCGATAAAAGATATGCATGAATAAAAGGTTTACTGCGTGACAGATTTTACTCCCCCTAAATATATATGTCACTAGATTTCTCATTTTATTTTCCTACCCTACCCCCGGAGGGGTCAGGGGAAGGGTAATACAGGCTAATCCCTCCGGTTGAATTTGCGTATTCTCTCTCAAATCTCAAATGAATATCGTGACGCTCGTGCTTCTTCGCTAAAGCTCGCCTCTGACGCTGTGTAAGCTTAAAGAATAGGTAGTCATGTGATGAGATTGGCAGTCCAAGAGAATCTTCATGCTTTTAGAACAAGACGTGAGTAGATACTTTCTCTTTCGAGGTCCGGAAGTTCGATATCGAGATCAGAGCTTGTAGCTCAATGGCTAGGCCTGAACTAGCTTTCCGATTCCGTCCGAGGGGGTGTTTTGAATATTAGTGCTTGCTTACAACTCTTATCTTTTTATTTGAAATCTCTTTTATATACTATGCTTCAACTCTTTATCATTTCATATATTTAAAAGCTCGATCATGCTTTGTTATTTAAATGCCTCCTTACTACCCTCACCCCACCTTCTTTTGATAATACCAAAAGGGGGAGATTAATTCAAGAAATCTAGAAGATTAAGGGGAGAATAATTAAATAATGCACCATTACAATTAATTATAACATTTAGGGGGAGCATACATTTAGGGGGAGAATACAATTTAGGGGGAGTATATTAAAAAGTTTTTATGGAAAGCGTCTATTGCTCGATCATGACAACCCACTTTTGGTAATAACAAAAGGGGGAGAATAAAATGAGAAATCTAGTGACATATATATTTAGGGGGAGTAAAATCTGTCACGCAGTAAACCTTTTATTCATGCATATCTTTTATCGCACTTATCTATAAACTCACTAATTTCTCATATGGGTATTTGTTATTATCAAAAGGGGGAGATTGTTGGAGCTTGCTTTCCGCATCTCTTGGTTTGAGAATAACAAATACCGTGTTGTATTTGATCTAGTCTTTTGTGTGTTTATAGTGGCCAGGTTGTATAGGTTCAATGAGGAGACAAGTCCTCGTTCATGGGCATGATCCGAGAACGACAAGTCTCAGGTTGGATGAGTTTTGTGTGCTGATCTTAAAATGACCATAACTTTCAATCCAGGAAGAGTTACGGAATGTGCCACCCCATTTCGGAGATGAGAACGACTCAATCTACAGTCTGGAGAAGTTTCGGATGGCAAAAATGAAGAGGAGATGTCGCCCAGGCGACAGTCACTGTCGCCCAGGCGACAGTCAATGTCGCCCAGGCGACAGTCAATGTCGCCCAGGCGACAGCAGAGAAGTTACAACTACTTTCCCCCACGGCAGCACGACGAAAATCAGTTTTGAGATGTCGGAAATCCGACATCGATGTCGCCCAGGCGACAGCTCGACGGTTACACCAACTGCCCACGACTCCACCCACGACGGCACTCCAGCGGCAGTTTAGCGCTGTCGGAAAATTCCGACAGTCACTGTCGGAAATTCCGACAGCGATTTTCTATAAATTGACACCTTCTGTTCGTGCATTTCAACCACTAAAGATTCTAAGTCCCTTCCTGAGTGCATTCCATCCAGAGAGCTCCAGAACCTCATGAACTCCCATTTATGCTGAGAAGGTTTGAAATTGAAGACGAGATCGGACGCGCTTCTACATCAAGGATTATCTCGAGGCTTCAACCTTCCTTTCAGAGATCTGAATTTCTAGGGAGTTCTTATTTTATCTTGTATTTTCATTTATATACATTTTACTTTGTATTGGTAGGGAAAATCGCTTCCTTGTGCGGAGCGTCTAAGTCCTTGCGTGGCTTAGGGGAAAATCGCTTCCTTGTGCGGAGCGTCCAAGTCCTTGCGTGGCTTGGTGGGAAATCGTGGCCTTGTGTGCTACGTCTAGATCTTGGGAAGATCTAGAGGATAGGCTTGGGCTTGGTCTAGGGAGAGACAAGTGATAGCCTTCCGATCCTTGGGAGAAGGATTGGTAAACAAAAAGAAATTTACATTTGTACGCCTCCGATTTCTAGCGATATAGAAATCAAATTTATGTAAACACTTTTTCATATATATAATCATGTCTCTTTTGTGTTTACTTGATTTGTATCATTTGGCGTAATCTCTATTATATTGTGTTCTAAGTTTTCAATTCTAAATCTAAATTGTTTATTTCAATCTCCTTCATTATAAAACAATTTAGTAATTATCTTGAAAATTATAGAAAGAATTTTATTCCCTTATTCACCCCCCCTCTAAGGGCGCCGTAAGATCCAACAAGATGTATTTTAAAACTTCTTAAAAATAGGTAATGTTGTATCATGTAATTGTAGAAGAGCGGAATAGGAAGCGCGATCATTTTATTACTTTACATTAAGTGTACAAATACAAGTTCATCAAAAATTGAGTTCTCGGCGATATGAATGGCAGCTTGATTATTGCAGTAGTGGATGACTGAAGAGGGGAGATCGACACCAAGTTCAGTAAGAAGACTCTCCAGCCAAGTGAGTTCAGAAACGACAGACGCCATCAAACGATACTCAGCCTCCGCAGAGGAGCGTGCCACCTCCGTTTGCTTCTTGCTCCCCAAGTGACCAGGTGCGCTCCAAAATATGTGCAATAGTCGCTCGTAGGCTGACGATCATCGACGGAGCTAGCATAGTCCGCATCAGAATAGGTAATCAATGATAAAGAAAGTGAGTGATTATACACAAGCCCGTGTCCCGAGGCTTTCTTCAGATACTGGAGGATTTTCTTGACAGCTTGAAGGTGTGATGTCTGAGGAGCATGAACCAACTGCCCACGCCAACAACAACTGAGATATTCAGTCGTGTGAAAGTTAGATAAGCTTGCCAACAAGGCGACGATAATACTTTGGATTAGGGAGAAGCAGATGAGTCAGATTCGTAAGCACAGAGCTTGTGATTGGATTCCATTGGTATGTCAGCAAGCTTGCAACCCAAGTAGCCGAAATCATGTAGAAGATCGATGTAATACTTTCGTTAAGACATAATGAGTCCATCGGGGCGCCGAGCTACCTCAATACCCAAGAAGTATCAGAGGCAACCCAAATCTTTGGTCTTAAAATGTGCGGTCAAGTGTTTCTTGATAATAGAGATACCATTTAGATCATCGCCCATGATGGTAATATCATCAACATACACAAGAAGTATCGCCGTGCCTGTTGGGCAAAGACAAGTGTAGAAAAATACAGGACCTTGTATATTTCCTTATATATATTAAATACAATGTATGAATACACATATATAGGTGGGAGAAAGAGAGAGGAAATCTGATGCGGAGCAGAGACGACGACAAGTTTTGGGCCCATTCGGGGCTGATTTGGCGACTTACCATATATGGCGTGCCCGGATCGACGATCGGACTCTGCAGATGTGTTCGGATTCGCGTTGCGAATCAATTTGACATATTGGTTTATGTATTTGGACTTATTATTGTTTTATTTTAGGCGTTTTCCATCCGGCCAATCATAGCCGTTGATTGGGATGCCCTAGTTTTGGTTTTAATTATAAATAGGCTCTTAGGGGTCTGATTTGAGGCATTGTAGATTTTGGAGAAAAGCATTTCCGGAATCCTGCGATCAGCCCACGGTGCCGACTCCGTGGAGCCCTAGGTGACGACTCCTAGGTGTGTATCTTCTCCCCCAAGGTAAACCCTAACCCCTCCCCTCTTTCTCCACTGTTTTCCCTTGCTGCCGCCCCTCCCTAGCCCTATTTTCCTGCTGCCGCCAGCCACCACAAGCCCACTCCTACCTGCATACAGCCAGCCCTCTTCCCTTCCCTGTTTTCCCCTGCTGCCGCCACTCCTCCTCCTCCCAGCAGCCCTTCCGCCGCCTCTCATCCATGCTGTCAGCCAAGCCGTCGCCAGCCCAACACCTCCCCTGCCCTGATTTCCGTCCAAATCTGTCCAGATCTGGCCGCCGCCCCTCTCCCAGCACCTCCCCTAAACTGCCGGCCTTCCCCCCTTCTCCCAAGCCCGCCCTTACGTGGATCCACCTTCCCCTCACCCTAAGCCCTTAGATCAGTCCGGATCTAGAGTTTTCTTGGCCCGATCCGCTGTTTTTACCACCAAACATCATCACGTCATCCGGATCCGCCTCCTAGTGGTCGGATCTATCCACCTACAACCCGATCTACCTAAACTCCACCAAAAACAGCCATCCCCACTCCGTCACACCTCCGGTTCCACCACCGATCGCCGATCTACACATCCGGAAACCCAAATCTTCAGTGCCTCGGATCAGCCCTCTACTTTGTGAGTCTTGTTTGTATTGGAATATTTTATTTAGCATTTTATATTGGATTGGATCTTGTACCTGTTTTGAATATCTTGCATAGTAGTTGTTTGCTAGATTATTATTGTGATTTGCAGGGTTTATTCGCCGCGCGCTCGTGCTTTGGCCCTCCACGTGGTGGAAAACCTAAGCTTGTTTTCGCCCTAATAAAATATTCTGTCTTGTCTTGAATTATCTGCGTGGAATGTTGTTATTATTTATTATCTAATTTGTGACTAATCCGTCCGGCTTTGCATAGCATGTAGGGTTAGGTCACGGTTTATCCGCCGCCTATAGATTCGTCCTGCGTCAATTGGTATCAGAGAGCTAGGTTACGCGCTCTTTTAGATACGCAGTCGTAGAGTCTATAGGATTTTTTTATTATGTCTAGGTGTCAAAATTATGGCTCCCCTCGGTTTGGAGGTCTCGAGTCCACTAGCACCCGCTCTCACAGAGCCCCGTCAGGGAGATCTTCACGTTACTACGACGATTATTCTCGATCGCAGCACACCACTTTTAGAGATCATGTTGACCCACCGACACGAGACCACTACACTAGAGACGATCGGTATGATGGTTGTCATCGTTCTTATCCGTACACGCGAGCGGATCGTGTCGATCCTTCGACACGAGTCGGTTACCTTAGGAATGATTATTATGAGGATCGTTGTTCCGAGAGAGATCTCGAGAATCAGTTTCGTACTGCTGCCCCTTCCTTTGACGGCTCATCGTCTCCCGAGTCTTTCAGTTACTGGCTCGTGGATATGGAGTATTATCTCGATCATTTTGAGTTATTCGGTGAGCGTCGCGTCAAGTTTGCGAAACTTAGACTGTTAGATCAGGCGAGGGCATATTGGTCTAGCATTGAGAAGACCCGCGAGCGAGACCGTCTACATCGCATCACTAGTTGGGTGGACATGAAGCGTACATTGTGTCAGAGGTATCTGCCTTCGTCATATCGGAGTCGCTTGCTCGACCAATTATTTTCCCTTCAGCAAGGATCCATGTCCGTCGCTGAGTACAGGGATCGCTTTGATGAATTAGTTGTGAGGAGCGATATCCGAGAGGACCCAGCCATGACCTCTTGCAGATTTCGGTCTGGCCTTCGACCAGACATTCGTACTGAGGTGGTTTTTCATAGCTCGAAGTCCCTCGAGCAGACGTATCAGCTTGCCCTTCGTTATGAACAGTCTTTGAGATCCGCAAGAGCTGGTCGATGGGATTCTCACCTTGACCTCCGCAGTACGAGCCCCTCCCACACCGAGGACACCACTTTGCCTATCATTGTTCCATCAGACATGACTGAAGTAATACCTGATGCAGATTGCTCTCACCCCAGTGAGGTGCTTAGCCCAGTTAGTGACTTATCTCTAGTTTCTGACCCGTCTTTTGTGACCCCGACTGGGGCGAACCTGAGCGGCCTATTGAGTCTGTAGCATTGTGTCCTTCACCCACACCACCACCTTTGGCATGTCATGGGTTGATTAACACCCCTACCCTTGACTCACATCTTGACACCGCACCCGCGGACCCATTCTTGAGTCTAGGTCTATGTCACTCTCCCCTTATCATATCCCTGGGTCGCATCGCGACCGAGAGCCCAGAGCCTAGTGTTGATCTCATAGTGGCCATGTCATCCATTCACGGGGACACTACCCTTTTTGTAGGTACTCACCTGGAGGACCTTGAACCTAGTGACGAGTCCCATGACGAGCCCCAGTTGAGCCTCCTGATGATCCACCACATCCGGGTGAACATGAGATTCACGTGAGGCGCTTGTTTACGAGTTTTGAGTTATTGACGTCTCCTCCCCTATCATCTCTGGCTTTGCCCCAGAGGATGGGTCGTGAGTGGAATAAGATGTATGTAGGGCCTACCTTGAGCACACTAGAGCCTACTTATATTTTGAGGACCTACTTTATGACACATCCCACTCGTGATGAGTTTTGGGACAGACCACCCGCTGACCCACCCGATGAGTTCTTTGTTGTCGGGGACACTCTCCACACTATAGAGCCACGTTTTCTAGTCGGTGCACATGATTTTCACTTAGGCGGTCGTCGCATTCGCGATGACTTTTCTTACACACCTCCTGGTGAGCCTCCTGATGTGTCACGTTCCCTGAGAGACACTTGGATCTTTATGAGCGCGTATTTGAGTATAGTTGTCTCTCTCGATCATCTAAGCACTCATCACACACGAAATGAGTTTTTCTACACTCCTCCGAGAGAGCCTCCTGATAGACCACCTCCTTTGGTAGATTTTCAAGTGGTTATTAGCCTTTCCCATAACGAGTATGCAGTGTCGGTCATGTTTCATTTGCATGAGTATGTTGAGTCGTTTCTTCATCATTTGCATAAGTCTGTTGAGTCATTTCGTCATCATTTGCATGCGTCTGTTGTGTTGTCTGTTCATCGTTTGCATGTGTGTCATGAGTCGGTCCGACGAAGAATCCATAATGATAATAAATTTTGTAAATCACATGCGGATGTTCACTGGCAAGTGCAGGTACTTCATGAAGGCGAGCAGGTAATGGTGAGAATCTGCGTTGTGAGGCTCCGTGCGAGGCTTGCTAAAAGCATGAGCGTTAGGCGAATGGATCCCTATATAATCATGAGACAGATCGAAGCAAACATCTACGATCTTGATATCCCTGCAAATATGGGTATCCACCTAGTATTTAGTGTTGAAGATATGACGCCGTACTACAAGCCTCGCGAGTATGTGGACCCAAGCAGTGGGGACTTCCAGCCCCCCACACCTCCACTCCCGTTGCCTTACCACCCTCATAGCCCACCCACGTCTGATGACCGCCACTACTCACCCACTCCTGACACCCACCCACCTGGGGACTCGTCTTCTTTGGTTCTTCCCACGGCGCCGCCGAGCGCACCGGGATCCACTACTCATGAGTTGAGCGTTGAGAGCATCACGGAGACCATATTCCGCCGGTACATTCCTACTACAGGCGTTGATGACATCTGGATACTTACAGCAGAGCGGGATCGATTCACCCTGGACTTCGACTTCAGTACGGTTGTCTCCATTTACCGGAGATTACAACTTTTCAGTCGGGGAGAGTCGATCGGTGAGGCCATTTTTCAGCGACGACACTTGGACGACCTCTGGCGGACCTCTTCGAGTTGTACCTGGCATTCATCGAGAGAATTCCGATCCCAATTCATCGGGAGATGAATTCTTTCAAGCCGGGGAGATTGATGCGGAGCAGAGACGACGACAAGTTTTGGGCCCATTCGGGGCTGATTTGGCGACTTACCATATATGGCGTGCCCGGATCGACGGTCGGACTCCGCAGATGTGTTCTGATTCGCGTTGCGAATCAATTTGACATATTGGTTTATGTATTTGAACTTATTATTGTTTTATTTTAGGCTTTTTCCATCCGGCCAATCATAGCCGTTGATTGGGATGCCCTAGTTTTGGTTTTAATTATAAATAGGCTCTTAGGGGGCTGATTTGAGGCATTGTAGATTTTGGAGAAAAGCATTTCCGGAATCCTGCGATCAGCCCACGGTGCCGACTCCGTGGAGCCCTATGTGACGACTCCTAGGTGTGTATCTTCTCCCCCAAGGTAAACCCTAACCCCTCCCCTCTTTCTCCACTGTTTTCCCTTGCTGCCGCCCCTCCCTAGCCCTAGTTTCCTGCTGCCGCCAGCCACCACAAGCCCACTCCTACCTGCATACAGCCAGCCCTCTTCCCTTCCCTGTTTTCCCCTGCTGCCGCCACTCCTCCTCCCAGCAGCCCTTCCGCCGCCTCTCATCCATGCTGCCAGCCAAGCCGCCGCCAGCCCAGCACCTCCCCTGCCCTGATTTCCGTCCAGATCTGTCCAGATCTGGCCGCCGCCCCTCTCCCAGCACCTCCCCTAAACCGCCGGCCTTCCCCCCTTCTCCCAAGCCCGCCCTTACGTGGATCCACCTTCCCCTCACCCTAAGCCCTTAGATCAGTCCGGATCTAGAGTTTTCTTGGCCCGATCCGCTGTTTTTACCACCAAACATCATCACGTCATCCGGATCCGCCTCCTAGTGGCCGGATCTATCCACCTACAACCCGATCTACCTAAACTCCACCAAAAACAGCCATCCCCAACCCGTCACACCTCCGGTTCCACCACCGATCGCCGATCTACACATCCGGAACCTAAATCTTCAGTGCCTCGGACCAGCCCTCTACTTTGTGAGTCTTGTTTGTATTGGAATATTTTATTTAGCATTTTATATTGGATTGGATCTTGTACCTGTTTTGAATATCTTGCATAGTAGTTGTTTGCTAGATTATTATTGTGATTTGCAGGGTTTATTCGCCGCGCGCTCGTGCTTTGGCCCTCCACGTGGAGGAAAACCTAAGCTTGTTTTCGCCCTAATAAAATATTCTGTCTTGTCTTGAATTATCTGCGTGGAATGTTGTTATTATTATTTGTACTTTAATAATCCGTCGGGCTTTGCATAGCATGTAGGGTTAGGTCACGGTTTATCCGCCGCCTATAGATTCGTCCTGCGTCAAAATCCTTATATATAATGTGGGACTAAAGGAAGAGAGAGAAATAAAAAAAACAAATGGGCTCCAGAATGGGCCATTACATGGGCTTTTCTAACACTCCCCCGCATTCTGCAGCTGGAGCGTACAAGTCGTAGGCACCCAGCTTGGACAGGAATTGATAAAAAAAGGGTCTTGATAGGGCCTTGGTGAGTATATCAGCAACTTGGTCGGTACCCGGAACATGCTTTAATTCTATCTTCTTCATTTGAACTTTCTCCCGGATGAAGTGACAGTCCACTTCAATGTGCTTCGTTCTTTCGTGGAAGACCGGGTTCTTAGCTATGTGTATAGCAACTTGACTGTCACATAGTAAGATAGCAGGCGAGGAAAGTTTTACTCCTAGATCAGCCAGAAGCCTTTCAAGCCATGTGAGTTCAGATACCACTAATGCCATCGAACGGTATTCCGCCTCAGCTGAAGATCGAGCAACCACAGCTTGTTTCTTACTACGCTAGGTAACCTGGTGACCACCAAAGTAGGTGCAAAAACCACTAGTAGACCGACGATCATCCATGGAACCAGCATAATCTGCATCAGAATACGCAACCAATGTTGGAGTAGAGGACGAGGTTTTGTATACCAGCCCTTGACGGGGGCTATTTTCAGATATCTTAGGATGCGTTCGACGGCCTGAAGATGGGACATTCGAGGGGAATGCATAAATCGGCTGACAACCCCAACAACAAAGGATATATCTGGTCTCGTGACTATAAGGTAAATCAGTTTCCCAACAAGTCGTCGATAGTACTCTGGATTTGGAAGAGCAAGATCATCATCAGAGGATGTGCACACAACTTGTGATTGACATCCATAGGAGTGTTAATTGGCTTGCATCCAGAGCAGCCAGCATCCTGAAGAAGATCGAGACAGTACTTCCGTTGAGAGAGGACAAGTCCATCAGGACGTCTTGCGATCTCAAGACCAAGGAAGTATCGAAGGTTCCCCAGATCTTTGGTTTGAAAGACTGAACTAAGATGCTGTTTGACCGCTTGTATTCCTTTTGAATCATCTCCTGTGATTAGGATGTCATCGGCATATACCAACAGAAGAACCGTGCTTGCAGTTCGATGTCGAGTGAACAGAGAGAAGTCCGCCGAGCTCCGAGTAAAGCCAACTTCCCGAACAGCCTTACTGAACTTATCAAATCATGCCCGTGGGGATTGTTTGAGACCATAGATGGATTTCTTAAGATGACATACTTGGGACTCCCCCGTGGTCTCAAACCCGGGAGGTTGCTGCATGTATACTGTTTCTTGTAGGTCGCCATTTAAAAAGGCATTCTTGATATCCAATTGATGGAGAAGCCATTGACGATGTACAACCACAGAGAGAAGGACACGAACTGTGTTGAGCTTGGCCACCGGAGAGAACGTTTCCTCATAGTCGAGACCTTGTTGTTGAGTGAAGCCACGAGCCACCAGTCGGGCTTTTAGATGGTCAATTGTTCCATCCGGAGCATGTTTGATTACAAAGACCCATTTGCAACCAACAGTAGTGTGGCCTGGAGGGACATGAACCAGATTCCATGTCTGATTTGCAGAGACCTGTCATTTTGTCGTCCATCGCTGCCCGCCAGCCCGGATGTTGGAGAGCCTCCTGCACAGAGTTAGGGATAGAAATAGAGGAGAGAGAAGTAGCAAAGGTGTGAAGCGGCGGGGACAGGCTATGTAAAGATACATAGTTCGCCATGGGATGAGCGGTGGAGGCCGGTGCCGCTCTCAGCGTTGCAGAGTGTCAGAGGTCGAAGCCGACTGCATTGGGGCGACGGAGCGAGGAAGGCGACGAGTATAGACACGGAGAAGAGGAGACTTGTTGGGAGCGGGAGCCGGGACAGGAGGGAGGGATGGTGGAAAGGTGACTGAGATTACAGGTCTAGGTAAGGATTGCCGTGGAAGAGGGGGGTTTTGGTTGGAGAAGAAAGGTTGATCTTCCCGGAAGGTAACAACAACCGATACGGTTACATTGCGGGTAGTAGGAGAGTAACAGACATATCCTTTCTGAGTACGAGAGTAACCGACGAACATGTGTTTGGCTGCTCGTGGTGCCAACTTGTCTGTGGAGGGACCAAGTAAGTGAACGTAGCAGGTACATCCAAAGATGCGGGGGGGGGGGTGAGAGAGAATGGTGGAGTAGAGGGGAAGAGGAGACTGAACGGAGTAGCATTCCGAAGGACGGAGGAAGGTAGACGGGTGTTGATGAGGTAGCATGCTGTTGACAGCACAAGTTCCAATAAGCCTTGGGTACCTGCATTTGAGTCATGATGGAGTGAGCAACATCAAGAAGGTGTCTATTTTTGCGTTCAACAACACCGTTTTGTTGGGGGGGTATAGGCACAGGAAGTTTGATGAATAATCCAAAATTCTGAGCAGAGGTGGCAAATTCATGGCTAGTGTATTCACAAGCGTTATCCGTTCAGAGGGTTTTTATTGGTTCGGAAAACTGAGTCCGAATCTCAAGGACGAACGTGCGGAACACACGAGGAAGCTCGGAGCGATCACGAAGTAAGTATAGCCATGTCGTTCGAGAATAATAATCAATAAATGTGATAAAGTAGCGATAACCAGAAACACTTGTAATTTTATACGGGCCCCAAATATCAGAATGTACTAAACTAAAAGGAGCAGAGCTCCGAGTATAATGAGGAGAAAACGATGAGCGGTGTTGTTTACCCAGAATACATGAATCACAACTAAAAGAAGGAAGATAAATCTCTGGAAGGGCCTGCCGGAGGACTGGAAGAGGAGCATGTCCGAGACGTCGGTGCCAATCAACTGAGGAGACAGAGGAGAGGATGGTAGGGGGGCTTCAAGAAGGTAGAGCCCGTTTTGCAGTCGTCCTTTACCGATGATAATCTGCGTCCGTCGATCCTGCATAAGAAAGGAGGAGGAGGTGAATGTCACAGAGCAATCCAAATCTGTAGTGAGGCGACTGACAGAAAGTAAATTGAACGGGGAGCACGGGACATGATGAGTCGAGCGGAGAGAGAGAGAGGAATTGAGAGGAATATCAGTGGAGCCAGAGACAGGGAAAATGTCACCATTGGCCACAATGATATATTTAGGATGCGGAGAGTTCAAGTATTGAGGTGGCTTCAGCGAGGTGATGTGATGAGAGTAGCACCTGAGTCCACTATCCAGCGTGGACTAGTGGAGAGACAAGCGATACCTTCATTAGAGATGGAGGCGGCGGGGGTAACGAAGGCGGGCGGGCGGCTGAGCATGCCATGGAGTTGCTGGAGCTGGAGGCGGACATCTTCAAGGTCCGCACGAGTAGCAGAAGGACTGTCGACAGCAACATTCGCAGCAGGACGAGGAGGAAGACCATGTTTGCGGTAGTAGGTCGCCTCGAAGTGTCCATCCCTACCACAGAAGGAACACTTAGGACGTGTTCGGCCACCACGACCCCTTCCCTGAGAACCTGAACGTCCCCTACGAGTAGGAGGAGGGAGAGGTAGTAATGGTGCAGAAGCTTTCTGAAGGAGGGCTGGTGAGTGAGGTCCCGTAGTATCCGGAGGAGGTGATACTTTAAGAGCATGGAGCATACATCAGAGAGAGAGAGGGAGTAGCAGCAGATGAGAGGATCTGAGCTCGAATGCTCTGAAGATGAGGCGGGACACGAGCCATCTCATGGCAATACAAACTGCTTCCTTCTGGGCACGTTGGGCAGCGAGATCCGTAGTAGCGGGCTGATGTTGGATCCAGGCTTCGGCCAGTGTCTTAGCCTGAGCAACAAAAGAGGTCAAGTCGGATGCCCACCAGTGTCAAGAGTCTGAAGATCCGTGATAATGTCATAGAGGTGCTGGAGACTGTCCTTGCCGGAATATAGGGAATGAAGCTCATCCCACATTGCCTTGGTCGTCTCGTGATACATAGCCATTCTGTAAGGTTCGCTATCAAGGGAGTTGAGAAGCCAAGTCTGAACTCGGCCATCGTCACGTAGCCAGTCTTCCGGAGGTGTAGAAGGAGCATACCTAGTGAGATGGTGCAGAAGTCCTTTAGACTGGAGCACCCTACGGACGGAATGCACCCATTCAATGAAGTTCTTCTTCCAGTGAGTGAGATGGTGGTGATCCTTAACTCGTCGCGTAGTTCATGAGTGGGAAGCAGACGAGCTGCAGGGGAGGTAGCGGTCTGCCCATCGGCATGCACGAAGGGATCATTGGAGGAACCCATTGTAGAGAGAGAATGGCAAGGCTGATGGAGAGGAGAGGAGACCGCTGCGACTGGAGGGAGGTGCGGTGAGAGGACTGCTGCGGTTAGAGATCGCGGCTAGCAGGCGCTGCGATTTAGAGGAGACCGCTGCGGTAGAAGAGAGCTGCGACTAGAAGAGACCGCTGCGGTTAGAGGAGAGCTGCGACAAGGGGATACCGCTGCGGTTAGAAGAGAGCGCTACGGTTAGAGGAGAGCTGCGACTAGAGGGCGCTCCGATTAGGGAGGCCGCTGCAATTAGAGGGCGCTGCGACTAGAGATCGCGACTAGAGGAGATTGACGGCTAGAGGAGAGCTCGACGGTCTGCGAGGAGTGCTCGACTAGAGGAGAGCTCGACATAGGGAGATCGCAGAGGAGATCGCGGCTAGAGGAGATCGCAGGGAGCTCGGCTAGAGGAGATCGCGGCTAGAGGAGAGCTCGGCAGAGGAGAGCGCGGGCGGTCTGTGAGGGAGATCGTAGAGCGGGAGAGGCCGGAAGTGAGGGGCCCACTTGTCAGGCTGAGAAACTATAAGAGCGATGAGGAGGAGCAGAGCCTGGAGAGGAGATCTCACAGGAGGGGGGGGGGGGGGGTTGTGGTCAGAAAAAAGAGAGAGACCGCAGGGGCTGCAGTAAAAAAAAAGGAATAGACCGCACGGAAGGGCGGGGAGGTCGGCGGTCAGAGAAAAGAGGAACCTCGCTTTGATACCATGTAGAAAAATACAGGACCTGTATATTTCCTTCTATATATTAAATACAATGTATGAATACACATATATAGGAGGGAGAAAGAGAGAGGAAATCCTTATACACAATGTGGGACTAAAGGGAGAGAGAGAAATAAGAAAAAACAAATGGGCTCCAGAATGGGCCATTACATGGGTTTTTCTAACAACAAGTAAATAAAGAGAAGTTTGCTAGGCTAGAGAATCAAATCAAAGCTCAAAACTAACGTATCAAAAGCCCGAAACTACTCTGTTAAACAAGCTCGAGGGGACTGCTTGAGGCCATAGAGAAATTTCTTGACTCAGCCGACAAGAGACTTCCCCGTGTTTTCATAACCAGGTGGCTGCTGCATATAGATAGTCTCTGCTGAATTGTCATTAAGGAATGCATTCTTGATATCAAGCAACTGCTAGTGGCGATGGACGCCAAGGATATCAATACCCATATTATATTCAGCTTAGCGACTAGAAAAAATGTCTTTTCATAGTTGAGACTATATTGTTAAGTGAAACCGCGAGCCATAAGACAGGCTTTGAGGCGCTCAACCGTTCCATCATGACGGTGCTTAACCGTGAAGACCCATTTACACCCCACACAGATTGGCCAGGATGAAGGGAACAAGGTCCCACGTTTGATTACCCCAAAGGGAAACCATTTCATCGTCCATTACGACCCACTACCCCGGATGCTGGAGAGCCTCCTGCACAGAAGAGGGAGGGGAGAATATAAGACAGTGGGTCCGCAAACCTGGGAAGTCTAGAGATAAGCTGTGAAAGGATACATAATGAGAGAGATGATGAGCTGTAGTGGGGAGTACATCCTAGGTGGGAGCCGCAGTCAGATCAACTGGTCGAGGAGCGTCATCAGGAGTGGGTAATTGTCCCAGGGCATCTGAGCGAGGACGATGAGTGTAACGCTTAGAGGAGGTGGTGCAGGTGGTGTTGGTAGCACGGGTCATGCAGAGTATTCGATAGTGACATTGGAACGCGAGATAACAATGAAGACTTAGAAAATTCTAGTGAACATTTTAGTGTTGACTTCGAAAACTCCACAAGTAGTTATCTTGAACGTATTCAATATGCTCGCTATTATAATAGAATGGTAGCGGATCTTTGTTTAATACATGATAATATAAGGAAAATACACCTTGCATGACGTCTACCCATACACGTGATAACTAAGTTGGAGAATTATTGGATGGACATCCATGTAGATTTCACAATATATTTAGGTCATAAGAGATATTTATTAATTTAACTCAGGAGACTTGAACAGTTTCATGGTTTATAAGGATCGAGGTGAACAACAAGTGAAACGCTAGCAATAACATTTATATATTTTACCACAAAATGAATCAATCAGAGCAACATGCGATTGTTTTCAACACTCAATGGAATCCATCATTAGATATTTTTATGTCGACCATCACACCTATTCTTTTATCGATAGAGGTTATAAAACAATTGATTGTCAATCCATAGACACGACAACAACAACACTCAAGCCTGTATCCCACTATAGTGGGGTCGGCTATATGGATCCTCTGTCGCCATTGTGCCATATCTTTAGTCATAATCTCACTCATGCCTAAGTACATCATGTCTTTCCTTATAGTTTCATTCCAAGTCTTCATTGGTCTACCCCTCCCCCGTTTAACAATGCCTAGTGAATATACTCTCAAATGCCTAACAGGGCCTCTAATGTTCTCCTTTGTACGTGTCCAAACCATCTCAGCCGAGCTTCTCGCATCTTCTCTGCAATTTGTGCCACTCTCGTCTTATCCCTGATACATTCATTCCTAATTTTATCCAGTTTTCGTGTGTCACGAACAATCTAGCAGAGTACGAGGCCATAGTGGCAGGCTGCGTCTTGCCAAGGAGTTGGGAATCCAGGACATTCGAGCTTTTACTGATTCGAGGTGGTCTCTTCGCAGATCCGAGGAGAGTTCGAAGTACGCGACGCCATCCTGCAAAGATACCTGATCAATGTTAAAGGGCTGATCGAGGCTTCCAATCCTTCTTCGTCGAGCACGTGCCAAGAGAGGAGAATTCAGCGATAGGCCGTTTGGCCAAGTATGGTCTGAGGGTCGGAGGAACAATCACCGAGCTGTTTTTAGCTACCATCGAAGAAGGGGAGATGATGGAGATCGAGCATCGCCTTTCTTGGATAGATCCATTCACAACATTCCTGACTACCGTCAACTCCCATCAGGCGGTGGAGATCAAAGGAAGTTCAGATATAAGGGCACTCACTACTTATTGCATAACAGGGAGCTATATCGCAAGACCATCTCGGGCCCCTTGGCCAGATGCGTTCCAGAAGCCGAAGTACCTCGAGTCTGGAGGAGATCCATTCCGGAGAATTCGGAGCCATTCGGGAACTCGCACTCTAGAGCAAAGAATCCTGAGACAAAGTTACTTCTGGCCAACCATCTGAAAGGATGCCGAAGATTTTCT
The DNA here is from genome assembly GCA_033032865.1 of Dactylorhiza incarnata. Taxonomy (NCBI): domain Eukaryota; kingdom Viridiplantae; phylum Streptophyta; class Magnoliopsida; order Asparagales; family Orchidaceae; genus Dactylorhiza; species Dactylorhiza incarnata. The sequence goes on along the minus strand of JAWHQI010002270.1, from coordinate 1,045 downwards.
CGAAGAGATGTCAGAAGTGCCAGCTATTCGCTTCTCTCCAGTTGCAGTCAGCCCAAGCAGCTTCGTTCGATCATGGCCAGCAGTGCCGTTCGCTATCTGGGGAATGGATCTAATAGGCCTTTTCCCCAAGCTAGCGGCCATAGGAATTTCGTTCTTGTCATGATCGACTACTTCTGCAAGTGGATAGAGGCAAGGCTCTGGCCAAGACCACCTCTCAAATCGTGAAGAACTTCATCTGGGGGGGGAAATTGCCTGCAGGTTCAGGATCCCCCTCGCCATCGTCACCGACAACGACCCGTAATTTGCCAGCTTGGAGTTGGAGGACTTCTGCAAGCAGCTGGGAACCGATCTTCGGTTTGCCTCAGTGCACCATCCTCGGAGCAACGAGCAAGTGGAAGAAGCCAACAAGCTAGTCATCACCTCCTGAAGAAGAAAGTCGAGAACTTAAAAGGGAACTGGGCCGGAGCAGCTCCCTTCGGGTCTATGGTCTCTGAGGACCACTCCCCAATTCAGCCACGGGAGAAACTCCTTTAAGCTATCTCACGGGTCCGAAGCTCTTATCCTAGTAGGTAGTTCGAGGTCAGAAGTCCTTGAGTGGTTGCGACAGAAGATGGAAATGAGGAATGACGGCTAGAGAATGAAGAGGGCTCAGAGGCTCTCTCTCAAATACATCGAAGAACTTCGAGACCTAGCCTCGACTCGGCAGGAAGAGATGAAGAGACGAATGACGAAGTACTTTGACAAAGCACGTCCACATCAAGCAGTTCCAAGCAGGCGACCTCGTCCTGAAGAAAGTAGATGCGGCAGGAAAAGAGCATCCGCTATCGGAAAGCTTACCCAAATTGGGAAGGGTCTTCATCGTCCAGGAGTCACTAATAACTGGAGGATATCGTCTGCAGAATCACTGAAGGGTGCTGCTTTGAAATACCTGGAGCGGTGATGACCTGAAAAGGTTCATCCCTAACGGGATTGTGTATATCCCTCATCTGTGTATTTATTTTGCATAAATAAATTCTTCACCCCCTGAAACATGAGATTGCGTGAG
>JAWHQI010002269.1:0-40758 GCA_033032865.1 Dactylorhiza incarnata | reverse complement strand
CCCCCCCCCCCCCCCCCCCCCCCCCCCCCCCCCCCCCCCCCCCCCCCCCCCCCCCCCCCCCCCCCCCCCCCCCCCCCCCCCCCCCCCCCCCCCCCCCCCCCCCCCCTTCTGCTATATCTGAGCCTGTGCAGGTTGAGTCTCCACAGGTACATCAGGAGGACTTGGATCTTCCAGCTCAGGTCAATGATGATAGCATCCTCATGTGCGAGGAGGTTGATCCCTCCTCCAATGAGGAAGCTCCACCATTGATCTCTTTCTCCTGCTACCTTCCTGGAGATGACACCTTGCTAGGCAAGGATTTATTTTATGGTGAGATGAGTGAGGACCAGGCCTCCTCCTCTTCTTACTTCCTATTCCCGCTACCTGTGTTCAGCAGGTATCGTTATTTAGGTAGGGGAATAACTGTTTTATCGCCGTATCGGTACCCGCTACCGACACGCATATTAGAACAACTGCCTGTTCACTTTTCTTTTCATAGGCCCATTAGCTAGAACTGTACAAAAGCCAAATAAGTCGTGCTGGGAGGACAATAACCCCAGTAGTTATCTTAATTTTTCTTGTCTTTTAATTTATCCCCTGCAAAAACTAGCTTATTTTGTGCTATTTTAGTTTTCGTGTGTGAAGACCACCATTTGCAGGTATTTTCTATTTGTGAAGGCGGTGGTCGTGATTCTTCGTAGAGCTTCACTACAGGCTTCCGGAATGCTTACTTGCTGAGCATTGGGTACCCTCGTCCCCTAAAACTTTGTTTTAGAATATCTTAATACATAGTTTAAGTTTGGGGGAGACCTGTTTGTGTACCCACTCACGTGCACAGTTATTTAGCATGCTAGAAGCTTCTTTATCTAAGAATCATTTTTGTTCATTTTGTCTGCACACTTAGCACCCACTTGAGCGTGTACTTTACCTTTAGTGCGTCACGAGTATAACTCATCCCTTTGTGCATATGAGAAAATGTTTGTGCTAGCTTTTAAATTATGTAGTGGAATAAAATGTTGGCTCCGGTGTTTCTAGTCAAGTACTCATGCAAGTATAGTAATTCATGTAGATTAGATTTCTCCTTCTACTATTAGCTTTATGCATTTTTATTAGTATAAATATTGTTTACTATACTCAAATGATGAATCCGGTGTGAATCAAACGGTAGCGTAGGGATGTGTGTAGACGTTTGCTAGATTCGTATTGCTCGAGTCGAGAGAAAGGAGAATCTTTCTCGGTGGCTAGAAATTGCCCCAAGCGATTCTCGAAGCATTGACATAAGATAGTTTGAGTGCGTGAGAATGACGTAGGCCATCATTTTGGCCAGGTTGAGCTTTGTGTACCATTCCTATCATTTATTCCTTGCTAGCCCATTTTGTGCCTACCCCTTCATTTGATTCAGCTCCACATATTTTTCACCAAAGCCTAAAAGCCCAACCTAGTTGCACAACCAAAACCGAGCTTAAATTTGATTATTATTTTCATGTTGGGGGTGTGACTGTGTTGCTTATTATGTGAAGTTGTGGTTATGTTAATTAGAAAATATGCTGAAAAAAAGAAAGAAAATAAAAGAAGAATGAAGAAGAAAAAGAAAAGAAAAAGAAAAAAAAAAGAGAAAGGATTTTAATGAAAAATCTTTGTATAAATTTATGATTGGGAGTAGGGAGTGCACACACCTATGTTGCAAAAGTCCAAGTCTGGGGGTGTGATGCACTTGTATGCTTATAGCTGTGCGGGTATCTTTACTTAAAGCTCATGTTGGGTTAGGTGTGCTTAGCCTCCAGGCTTACCTTTGTTTACCTCACCGTAACCCAAGCCCCATTCAAAACCTGAAAGTCCTATTGACTCACGCCTTGAGCCAATCTAGCGTCGTGGAGAGAATGTGACCGGGCAAGCCTATGGTCACCGACACCGATGGATTTCGGTGGAGTTTTGCCGGCACCCCGATCTTTGGCAATGCTCACCTCAGCGTTCAGTTTACTTTCTCCATATGCGTGACCGGATGATTCACCGTAATTCTCATTTTGAGTAAAAGTAACAATTATTTATGTTTTTAAAATTCATAAACTCTGTGTATACTTAGAAATCTTCTCTAGTTTTCTTATACGAACATGAGCATGCGACTTCGCATGGTATTCCATTTTGTAATTTTTAGTTAGCTATTTCATATTCCCGCTTGCGTAGGAATTGTTCGCTCAGGACGCGCAAACAGGTAATTCTGGGGGTGTGATGAGTCCCTATTATATATATATTTTCGGACTCATTTAGGCTAGTTTTCTTGCTTTTATGCTTCAGTTTTGTTCATATTTCCCTTATTTATGTTTTTTATTGTAGTACATAGTATGCCTGTTTTTGAGTGCAATTGCGCACTTTGTTGTTGGGGGTAAGCACTGCGTGCTCCCCATTGTATACTCTTTATCTCTGTGCTGCTGGTAGTACTTTCCCAGCTTGTGTCTCTTGTATGCAGGTGACCTGATCGTCCCGTTCTCCCCAAAGTAATTTATGTGCATATCGCACGGTCGTGCGTTTCCTTGACGCACGGTCGGTGGCGGTCGTGCGTTTGTGTCTGGGCAGAAAACGGAGCGTCGGAGTTTACTCGTGCGTTTTGACGCACGGGCAGATTCGCCCGTGCGAGAGTAAAACGCACGGTCGACCTGTGTCTTGATGATTTCAGAGCGTCGGAATTTACCCGTGCGTTTGAACGCACGGGCGGTGTGGGTCGTGCGTGAGCAAAACGCACGGGCGCTGGCCTTCTTCCCCTGCATGCCTGCTGAGCTTAAGTATCGCACGGTCCACGCACGGTCGTGCGTTCGACCGTGCGTGACCAAATTTCTAACATTTTCCTATAAAAGCTGCAGATTCGACCTAAAACGGGAGAGTTCCGTACGCATTGTACAGCTGCGCCGATTTCTCCATCTCCACCAGGGTTTCGTCCCTTTGGCCTCCTCCTTCATCCTAGAGCTTCAAGGGAGATCTAGCCACCATTTCCTTCAAGCAAGAGGAAGTTTGCAACCTCCACCGGATCGTGAGACGAATAAGACGGGTCCATTGGAGAGTAGTGACAGCTCTCTCTACCTCGGACGCAGTTGCTGACCGAGCTTGGACGCGGACTGACAACCCAGCGATTCCAACCGTGAATCTCCAACGAGCCTTCGGATTCGGTCGATTTCTTGCCTTGTTCTTCTCTTATTGAAGTGTATATGTGTAGATCTTTGTATTTTGATGAAGTAGAGCACTTAAACTAGTTTGTATTTATATATATTTCATGTCTATGTGAAATGCTCTGTGGTTTATGTTGCTTGAGGTGCGCCCCATTCCATCCTCCATCCCGCCATCACGTTCGTCGCCGCACTAGCAATTGCTAGTGGCGTGCTTGTCGAAGAGGTGCTTACGACCCTCACTCTGTTTGCCTACTCGTCCATCCGCCCTTGCGACGCAGTGCGCTCAAGGCCTGCCTAGTCTCCATCCCGCCAAGCGAAGCATTGCATAGCGGCAGCATATGAGTAGTGTAATATTTTCTCTTTATTTTCCACAAACCAAATCCCCCGTTCCGCATCCATCCGACGTAAAGGACTTCAATCTCAAGTCCTTCCTCGAACGTTAACTCCATCTTACTGTGTTCCTTGAGAGATTCGATACTCGGGGATTACTCCTCATTTTATATTACTTGAACGATCGGTACACTGCCGTTTCGTGCCGCAGTCTTACTACCGCCTTTAGCGGTGTGCTAAGATTTGCGCATCAGCAAGGTATCAAGTATTTTGTGCAGGAATGCCCCGGATGATTCTGCTGCCGGGCTCTTACTAGCCGGTGGGTCAGGTTGATCTCGCGGAGAGGCTAGCAAGGTATCAAGTATTTTGTGCTGGAATGCCCCGGATGATTCCGTTGTCGGGCTTTTACTAGCCGGTGCGTCAGGTTTGTTAAAAAAGTTGAGGTCCGGAGGTGAAGTAAAAATGTGGAACACACTTCACAAACCTTTCACCAAGTGTAGCAAAACAATGACAATGGGAAGAACAAATAGTGCTATGGTATTAACTATCTCTTTACAATTTCGAGGTATACATGACGAGACATGATTCATAAGAATCACGGAGGAGAGAAGCACAAAACACAAAGGTAAAATAAGTTGCTGCGATCTGATAACTTGAGACCGCCAGACCGCGCGAACAGACAAGCCAGAAAGAAGCACCTGAGACCGCGTGAACAGAGTACAAGCCGCACCTGCCAGACCGCAACCACAGACCACTGACCTGCTGCTTTATTCCTCTGCTGAAAACAAACAGTTCGCACTTCTTGATCGCCCAGACTGCACGGTCTTGATCACAGAAGAACCCGCGAACTCTGAACAAAGAACTGCTATCTGCCACAGACCGCAACTCAAGACCGCCTGGCCACTTAAGACCGGCTGATCAACTGAGTCCGCTGCATAGACCACGAACACCTAAACACAGTCTGCCCGGACTGGTTTATTCAAAGCTGGAAGAAGGGAGACAAGCTGACCGCGAGCTGCTATCCGCTAACCTGCGAACACAGAAACCGGTCAGACAAAATCTCAGACCGCACGACCTCAAATTGAGACCGGCACAATCAAGCCAACTTTTGGTTCTTACAGTTCTCGTTATTAATGACGGGCCCTGCACCCTTATTTATAGGCGAGTAGACGGATGTCGTCACCGCACAAACCGGGATACAATAACCGCCCATCAGATCGTGAGCGGTCTCGCAAAGCAGACCGCCCGAGCTCAGCATAGCTCACAGCTTATTAAACCTTGCGGTTACAACCGAACCGCTCGGTCACCGCGGTCTCAACAAGCAGACCGTCCGGTCTTCTTCCAAAGAAGGCAGACCAAGAACATCTGGCCGACTTAGGACAAGTCGCCAGACCAAACCCGCGCAAGCCGCCTGGACAGCAGCGGTCTCCCAGATCAGGCCGCTCAGAACAACCCGCCTGAGACAAAACCAGCCAGAAAACCAGCGCAGACCGCGCGGTCTCTGCGTTCTCCAATCCGTAGACCGCCCAGCACAAATCCACTTCCACTTCAAAAATTTAACACTTCCCCTTGAAGTGGGAAGTGGAAGTCAGCCCAAGCAAACTCCGCAACCGACCAAAAGGTCCCTTCGCCAGCGGCTTAGTAAATATGTCAGCAACGTTCTCCTTGCTCTGCACATGCTCCACAATCAGAGATCCCTCCAACACCTTCTCACGAATGAAATGGTGATGAATCTCTATGTGCTTCGTACGCGCGTGACAAACTGGATTGTTCACCAGTTTGAGAGCACTCTCGTTGTCACCACGTAGCAGAGTAGGACCTCGCACCTCCCTATGAATGTCCTCCACAAGCCTCCTAAGCCAGATGGCTTCCTGAGCCGAAAAAGCCGAAGCTTTGTACTCCGCTTCCGTGGTAGAGACAGACACAAAATCTTGCTTCTTGCTGCACCATGATATATATGTAGAGCCAGTCATAAAAACATATCCAGACGTAGATCTCCGATCATCCGAATCTCCTCCATAATCAGCATCCATGTACCCGTGCAAGCAAAAGCCAGAATCTCTCCCATAGAAGAGACCCAAATCCGAGGTGGATTTGACATACTTCAATATACTCCTAGCCGCCACAAGATGAGGCTTCCGAGGCTCTGTCATAAACCGACTCACCCTGCCAACTGCATAAGCAATATCTGGCCTCGTGATCGTCAAGTATATCAAGCTTCCGACCAAAGCCCGGAACACCAAAGAATCGGTAAGAACCTTTCCTTCAACTCGCCGAAGATGAACTCCAACCTCCAGTGGAGTAGAGCTGCTCTTCCCCCCTTCCATGTCGAATCTCTTCACGATTCGATCCGCATAGCCTTTTTCGGAAACGAGCATACCGCTCTCTTTCCTCTCCACTTCGAGCCCAAGGAAATGGTGGAGCTCACCCAAATCCTTCATCTCAAATTTGATAGCTAGCTCAGCACGAAGCCTAGCTACCTCCATCTCAGAATTCCCCGTGACGATCATATCGTCAACGTACAGCATCACCAAGACCTGAAGCTCCCCAGTCATCTTTACGAATAAGCTTGAATCAGAATCAGAAGCAAAATATCCGCAGAACTGGAGGTATTCTGCGATCTTTCCGTACCACGCTCGAGGCGCTTGCTTCAAGCCGTAAAGAGCCTTCTTGAGCTTGCAAACATGTCTTGGGTGCTCTTCGGATACATACCCAGGTGGCTGATCCATGAAGATATCCTTGTCAATCTCGCTATATAAGAAAGCGTTCTTCACGTCGAGTTGCCAAATCTTCCACCCTTGGCAAGCTGCCAATGCGATCACCACCCGGACAGAAGTCATCTTAGCAACGGGGCTAAACGTTTCTTCATAATCCTCCCCATACTTCTGAGAGAAACCTCGAGCTACAAGGCGAGCCTTGTACCGCTCAATACTTCCATCAGTCTTCTTCTTCAGTTTGAAAACCCACTTGCAAGTCACCGGAGTAACTCCCTCAACCGTAGGCACCAAGTCCCAAGTATCATTCTTCCTGAGGGCAGCCATCTCTTCATCCATGGCTCCTTCCCACTCTTTGACTTCAACGACATTTTCATAACAAGATGGCTCTCTCATCCAGGGGACCTGCGAAGAAACATGAGACAAAGCTCACAAAGTTCCCGCCCGTATACCGATCAGGTGGAATAATGGTCCTCTTGGACCTCCTCAGAGCTTGACTCTTAACCACCTCTTCCACTGCAGCTTCTGGAGTAGCTCTCCTCTCAGGTAGACATGGAGCATCGCTCCCCCTGCTTCCAGAACCTGAAGCACCTGATCCAGAGCTAGAAATACCTGGAGCACCTGGAGAAACAGGCAACTCCACCAGAGCTTCCCTTGCAGCTTCCTCTGGTCCACCATCTACCCTGCTTCCTTGTAACTCAACAAAAGAGCTACCTTGGTATGACGTCAGCTCGTCGAATACCACATCCCTAGAGACCACATATCTCCGTGTCTCGGGATCCATGCATCTCCACCCTTTCTTCCGGTCATCATAACCGACGAAGACTAGCTTCCTTGCCTTAGCATCTAGCTTCGTTCGAAGGGCATCCGGAACATGCACATAGGTAGAACCAAATACTCGAAAGTGTTCCACGCTTGGCTTCTCCTGAACATCAACTCATGAGGGGTCTTCATGTTGATGGGACTGAGAGGCATCTGGTTGATAACATAGGCCGCACAAGACATTCCCTCTGCCCAGAAGGACTTTGGGATACTCTTGGCATAAAGCCAACATTTGCAGGTCTCCGTCAGGTGACGGATCTTCCGCTCTGCAACTCCGTTTTGTTGTGGAGTGTGAGCACAAGAAAGCTCCTTTTGGATGCCATGCTTCCTGCGGAAGTTAAAAAACTCCTTGGAGGTGAACTCCCCTCTATTGTCTGTTCTGAACTTCTTCACCCGCAGGTTTAGCCGACCTTCCACCAGCTCCTTGTGTTGGGTCCAGCGTTCCTTCACTTGTCCCGTAGCGCCTTTCCGTTGATATAAAGATCAAGTTGCGCCTTCACCAACAGACCGGTCTTTTGGTCGAGTTGGTTGCGCTGGGTCCTCTCAATTGGTATCAGAGGAGGTTGCGGGTTCGAGACCGGGGGGGCGTTGATAATTCCTGAAATTCTCTCTACCCGTGTGGGTCCCGGTGGGTCAGGCGGCCGGAGCCATGTGTCAAGCCACCTCTGAGCTTGCGGGCCATGTGGAGCACCTCTGAGCTTGCGGGTCGTGCTGGACGCTGGGGGGGGGGGGGGGATTGTTGGGTCCAGCGTTCCTTCACTTGACCCGTAGCGCCTTTCCGTTGATATAAAGATCAAGTTGCGCCTTCACCAACAGACCGGTCTTTTGGTCGAGTTGGTTGCGCTGGGTCCTCTCACCTTGAACTCCACAAACATCTCGAACGCCTCCGACTTCTCCTTCAGAAAATATACCCAAGTATATCTGGTGAAGTCATCAACCAAAATCAGCATATACCTGCTACATCCAAGACTGGCAGTGTTGGTAGGTCCAAACAGATCACCATGGATACACTCCAAAGGTCTTTTACATCTGCTTTGTGATTTGTCAAATGGAAAGCGCTGAGCTTTACCAAACTGACAACCTGCACAAACGTGACCATCCCCGAAAGATGACAAGCTAGGCAGACCTTTCACCAGGCCTCTTCCCGCCATAGCTTTCAACTTATCCATTCCAACATGCCCAAGTCTTTCGTGCCAGATAGCAGCGCTGTCGTTAGCCCTCATCTTATCAACATAAGAACTTGTTGAAAGAACAAACAAGTCCTTCACCCGTCTCCCAACATGAGTGACCTCAGCTTTCACCGCTGAAACATTTCGGAGAAATTTCACTTCTGTTGGACCAAACTGAACGTGATAGCCAGCATCCACCGTATTGGTCACCGAGAAGAGGTTCTTCTTCATCCCCGGAACATGATAGACACTCTTTAATGTAAGAGTACCTCTATCATCGTTCAATGAAACCACACCCTCCTTCTCAACTGCATGAACAGTATTATCAACCGTAATGATAGCGTCATTACCTGTATATGCCTGCAATGAGGAGAACTTCGACTCATCCCCGATGAGGTGATGACCACACCCAGAGTCCACTATCCAATCGTCCTGATAGTTGATGGAAGTCATAGCCTGAACACACGTGCCCGTCATGAATGCACCTCCACCACCCCAACTACCTTCAGAACTGGAACCAGCCTCCTCCTTCCCTGCAGCATGCCCCGGCTGAAGATTGACCTTGCAGTCCATTTTGAAATGACCAAGCTTATTGCACCTGAAGCATCTAGGTCATTCCTGCTTCTTCCCATCACGCTTAGGAGCATAGCTCCTCTCCTGCTGATATGAAGTAGACGGACCATCATCTCCAGATGTCTTCTTTTTCTTGTCTCATCTCTTCTTCTAGCCAGAGAAGAGAACCTCGCCTTCTCCCCTAGAGACAGACATCCCAGCCATTTTCTTAGCCAAACTTTCCTGTGAAGCAAGTAAGTTCTCCAGCTCCAGCAACGAAGGCTGATTGGCCCAGCCTTGAACAAAAGTAACAAAGGCCACATACCCCCTCCGCAAGCCGCAGATTATGTGTCTCTTCAGCTTAGCTTATGAGATAGGCTCATCCGGGTCCAAAGCCGATATCTCTGCGCAGAGGTTCTTCATCTTCAAGAAGAACGTTGAGATAGACAAATCCCCCTGAGTTGCTTTCGCCAACTCATTCTCCAAGAACTGTAGCCTAGCTACATTCTTTTTATTGAGCAAGCCATCCAAGGCTGTCCAAATCTCAGCAGCTGATCCACACCCGATGATGTGATCAAACAACTCTGGAATGATAGCTCTCTTGAGAGTGAACTCGCCTTAGCATTCGTTCTTCTCCAAGCCTTCACGAGCTCAGCATTCCCATCAGCAGGAACAACAACTTGTCTTGCTTCCCCTCCTACAACCTCCCACAAATCCTCGCCAAGAAGATAGCTCTCCATGCAAGACTTCCATTTCTTAGAGTTAGTCTGCGTAAGGAGCTCAATACCAAGACCTCTAGCATATCCTCCTTCCATTGCTATCCCACTGATTGCTAACCACTTGAGAAACCCGAGAGAAGTATCAGCAATTTCGGCTCAGCAACCTCAGCAACCTTTCTCTGATACCATGTTGAAAAAGTTGAGGTCCGGAGGTGAAGCAAAAATGCGGAACACACTTCACAAACCTTTCACCAAGTGTAGCACAACAATGACAATGGGAAGAACAAATAGTGCTATGGTATTAACTATCTTTTTACAATTTCGAGGTATACATGGCGAGACATGATTCATAAGAATCACGGAGGAGAGAAGCACAAAACACAAAGGTAAAACAAGCTGCTACGATCTGATAACTTGAGACCGCCAGACCGCGCGAACAGACAAGCCAGACGGAAGCACCTGAGACCGCGCGAACAGAGTACAAGCCGCACCTGCCAGACCGCAACCACAGACCATTGACCTGCTGCTTTATTCCACTGCTGAAAACAAACAGTTCGCACTTCTTGATCGCCCAGACCGCACGGTCTTGATCACAGAAGAACCCGCGAACTCTGAACAAAGAACTGCTATCGCACAGACCGCAACTCAATACCGTCTGGCCACTTAAGACCGCCTGATCAACTGAGTCTGCTGCACAGACCACGAACACCTAAACACAGTCCGCCCGGACTGGTTTATTCAAAGCTGGAAGAAGGGAGACAAGCTGACCGCGAGTTGCTAGCCGCTAACCTGCGAACACAGAAACCGGTCAGACAAAATCTCAGACCGCGCGACCTCAAATTGAGACCGGCACAATCAAGCCAACTTTTGGTTCTTACAGTTCTCGTTATTAATGACGGGCCCTGCACCCCTATTTATAGGCGAGTTGACGGATGTCGTCACCGCACAAACCGGGATACAATAACCGCCTATCAGATCGTGAGCGGTCTCGCAAAGCAGACCGCCCGAGCTCAGCATAGCTCACAGCTTCCTTATTAAACCTTGCGGTTACAACCAAACCGCTCGGTCACCTCGGTATCAACAAGCAGACCGCCCGGTCTTCTTCCAAAGAAGGCAGACCAAGAACATCTGCCCGACTTAGGACAAGTCGCCAGACCAAACCCGCGCAAGCCTCCAGGACAGCAGCGGTCTCCCAGATCAGACCGCTCAGAACAACCCGCCTGAAACAAAACCAGCCAGAAAACAAGCGCAGACCGCCCAGCACAAATTCACTTCCACTTCAAAAATTTAACAAAGTTGATCTCGCGGAGAGGCTGGCAATGTATCAAGTGTTTTGTGCTGGAATGCCCCGGATGATTCCGCTGACGGGCTCTTACTAGCCGGTGGGTCAAGTTGATCTCGCGGAGAGGCCGGCAAGTAAGCTGTTTGTGTTGATGAGCTATGTTCGCAAAATCTCTCAAGGCAAGGTCTAGACCGGGAGAGCCCAGGGGCTCGCTCGCGCGAAAATCAAAGGCAACATCGGAGGAAAAATGCCTAAGTCCAATAGTCACTGCGAGGCGGCTGAATACGGTGGCAACAAAGTTCTCCAGGTCGGATCCTGGCTCGCAAAACATTCGGGGAATTTCTATGCAACACCTAAAGTAAGCAAGTCCGGGTCCGCCGGCGTGGTAATTAACAATCAACTCTGGTCGCCCGCAGGGGGTGGGCGAGCGAGGTAGAGTAATGTCGACCCCGCTCGCAAGGTTCCCTATGGGGCGAGCCAGAGGTGCGGAGTGAACCGCATTCTACACAGGGGCGGAAGCAAGTAAAAAGTTTATCTAACGGAACATCCACGCGAGGGAAGCTGCGTGAACGCCATATTGGGTGTGCGCGGGGTATGGTAGCAAGACAAAATGGAAAAACAATAAATCGGTGAACCATTGCAAAGGAATAACGTGCGCATGCGAGCATGGCTAAGAGTATGGGTGCGAGCATGACAAACTATACTATTGCGAGCATGACAAATTATATTAGCGCGAGCATAGCAAAAAGTATTAGCGTGAGCGTAGTAAAAAGAATTGGCGCGAGCAAGACAAGATGACAACTTAAAGATAGGAAAATATTTCTTGTCATTTCTTAGAAGATGGTCATTACATGTAACGACGAACTCGACAGTCAAAAGGAAAATATACATTTGAAAAACAAAAAGAAAAGTCAAGGCTGGTCGCCGGATAGCTCCTCCTCGCTCCCGCGATCTTCGGGCTCTGGAATCGGCGCGAACAGGTCTGGGACGAAGTCCTCGACGCTGAGCTCCATTGCATCCGGAGAAAGCAGGCTCGCCCCCTTGAGGGTATCAAAGACGAGGTTAGCGACGCCCATCGAGCTCTTGTGGGTCGCCTCTTCCTCGTCCCGCGTGCGGTTGCGATTCCCAGCTCGCGGAGGGGGCGGGGGGGGGGGGAGGGGGGGGGGGAGCACAGCCCTGGTCAGCTCGCGGTCTTGAGCTTTCAGGAGCCCGTTCTCCATCTCCAGGTCGGCATTTCGCGAGAGGAGCTGGCTCGCTGTCTCAGCATCCTGAAAAATAGAAAGTTAAGTCAAAAAGTAAAAAAGAAAAGGCGAAGCGAAGTAGAAGGGTTGTATGAACCACTTACCATGCCGCCTAGGAGACTGGCGAGAAGACCCTCTGATAGGGCCTCTTTCCCCTTGAGGCGCGCGACCTCATCTGCGGACTCCTGGAGCGCGCGTTGGAGCTCCTTAGCGTCCCTGTTCGACGTCAGGTACCGCCAGCCCACCATGTGGGTGAGCTTCATGGCCCGAATCTGGGCTCGCTGGCGGCGTCCTCGCGGCCGTACAGCCCGAAGGCGAGGGAGAACGCCTCGCCCCCAATCTTGTCGCTCTCGACCCAGGAGGGAAGGAGCGAAGAACATGAGATCCTGTTGTGGTCAGGATCCCATACGAGCAGCGGCTCACCGAACGCGTCCGGAAGCTTCGCGCCGAGGCCGATGTTCTTGTGGCTCTTCGGCTTGGGCTCGCCGGAAGCATCCCCAGTCTCGCTGCTCTCCTTGACAGCCTTTTGATTGGAGGGCGGGGGGAGTGGAGCCTCCGTTTCACTGAGGTCCACGACATCTTTCCCCTTAGTTTTTTTTTTTGGGGGGGGGGGGGGGTCTCCTTGTTCCTTTTCTTTGCTGGGGGCTTCGTGGCGAGTTGGCTCGCAGGAGGTGGCTGCTTCTTGCCAAAAGTCGAGCCGAGGGGTTCTCGGCACGCTTCGGCGGCCGCGGTGGCGAGAGAGCTGGAGGAGAGGGTTGCGCTCCTCGCATGCGGGGGGTGGAGGGGAAGATCCCGCTCTCCTGCAAAGGAAATGAAAGAGTTAGCGATCAGAATCAGAAAAAGTTATGAAGAGTTTTGCGAGCGCGAGCCGAACCTTCTCCTTGTGGGACCGGAAGCAGCGAGTCCACCCTCCACCGGAGGTAGGCGACCTCAAAGTTCTTCCCCTCCAAATACTGGAAGAGCTTCGCGTCGTCACCCCCGGGCGAAGCGGGAGGGCGGTAGGTCGCGTCGTCTCGCTGGAGGGGGGAGAAAGGGATATTTCTGAAGGGTCCTTTGACGAGGACGAACTTCTGGTGCCAGTAGTGGCTCTTGTTAACTGTCTCGCAAACAGTAACATGCTGGCTCGCGAAATGGGTTGTCCCATCCTTGTAGGCGCGGAAGGAGAAGATCTTGCGGAAGACAAGCAGGTTGAATTCCATCCTCTCCTCCCGCAGATAGCAGGCGAATGCGACTATAACCGCGATCGCGTTTGGGGTCAACTGGCTCGGCAGACCGCCATAGTACTTTAGTACCTGGGAAATTCATCGAAGAAGGGTTAGCGTGCTTCTTGCGAGGCAAGTAAGAAAGGTGACAGTTGAATAAATTACCTGGCGTACTTCCGGCCAGAGGGGGAGTCGCAACCCATTCTCGAAGTGAGCAATGGGGATGGCGATCTCTTCAGTGGATGGCTCGTTGATAGCAATGGTGTCCGTCGGGCGGCGAGCGACGAAGCCCGAGGGTATGTACTTGTCGATGGTGGAGAGGAATTCCTCGCCGGAGAGCGTGGCGCAGAAGAAAGGATGGTCGCGGTAGGCCACATCACACCTGGCCCGCCCCTCAGAGTATCCGTCAGCAGCCATGGTTTTTTATGTTAGCGAGTCGGAGGAAGCGCGAGTGCGAGATGAGATTTGCGAGAGAGCCTGGAAGAGAGGAGAAAGGTTGAAGAGAGTTAATGCGGTGGTTAGAAGGTAAAAACTGACGGCTATTTATAAGAATGAAAAGGGCAGGAAGAATTCGAAGCGCCGGGGGGTGCGGATAGCTGGATCGCGCGGTGACGTTTTGACTTCTTGGACCTTATCTGCTCCGGATGGGCTTGCGTCCTGGAAACATTTTCTGACTCGCCATAGGCGAGCCAAGCTGCAGAGAAAGAAGTGAAGCTCGCGAAGGCAAGGCAATAGCTCGCGAGGCGTAAGACGAGATAGGCATATGAAACATAAAATCAGCAACGTGCGAGCACAGTTGATATAGCGATAGAAGTAATGCGAAGCGAAAGAAAAAGCTCGCGAGCGAGCAAAAATATCCTTATTACAAAGTCATAAAATTGTTCAAAACCCCCAAGGGGGGGGGGGGGGGGGGGGGTAGTAGGTGCGAGCGACAATTAATAACAAGCAATGGTTCAATAGTTGAGCCACTTCCAGCGCCACGGCCTCGCACCCCAGATCGCGGGAGCACTTTGGGGTAGTGGTATTCGCGAACAGATTGGACTTCACGCTACATCAGGCGCATCTGATCCTCGATTGGCGTGAGGTGCACCCCGGGCGAGGTGACCTCGCCGCGAGCGACCTGGCGCATCTCGGCAAGGACTCGTGCGTTCGCATCCTCCATCGCAGCGAACCTTTCTTCATAAGCGGCCCTGTCCACCCGATTCTGATCATATAGCTCTCGCAGCATGAGGCCGTACTTCTGGAATAGCTCGGTGACCTGCCTCTTCATCTTCTCTGGGTTGCTGGGGTCCCCTAGGATATCCGCGACCTAGCCCGGCGAGGGCGGTGGTGATATCTCCTCCTCACCGTGCTCCGACTCGGCGGGCGGGGTCGGGGGAACACCTGAAAGGAAGAAATCAACAATGAGGGTAAGAAGGAGGCATTCGGCAGAGATTGTTTAACCTGGCGAGATGAGAATGGTACGGGCTCGCGGGCGAGAAGAGCTCGGCTGGCCCTTGAAGGCTTCGGTGAAGGCGGGGGTGATATAATTCCCCAAGTCGGGGCGATGCGTCGAGCCGTCCGCGACCCCGGGTTCGGCAAGCAGCGACCCACCCGGGATCCGTTGGCCTAGAACGCCAAACTCTGGGGTGATGATTGTCGTTTCAGGTGGGGCTGGCGAGCCCATCGGAGAGGTGGTCCGCCTCTCCGGAGTCGTGAGAGGGGTCACTGCAGAAAAAGTGCATTTTCAGCAAACAGAAATACAAAAGGGGGCGAGGCGAACAACTTACCCGGGCGCGAGGAGGAGGCCCGCAGACCAGAGGTCCCCACCTCCGGAGGGGGGAGGTCAGTCCTCCCAGGGGACGCGAGGCGAGACCCCGGGGGCGACTGCCCGAGGATATTTTCTTCAGGAGGAGGAGTCTGCGAGTAAGGAAGTAGTGTTAGATGAGTAAAGGTTAGATTGCTGAACCTGACAGTAGAACCTGCGAGGCGAGCTTTTGGCGGGGGGACGGGGATAGTGGTGATGACTCATCCTCCCCGGACGGCCGCCGGACGATCCTTGCCTTTTTGGTCTAAGGCGGAGAGGAGTAAATTGCTGGGAAATCCAGGGAGCGAGCTCAGTGGCTTTGGCCTTTTGAGTCGCCTGTGAGGCCTTGAGGCGAGCCAGTATTTCCTCCCTTTTAGACATCTCGGCGAGTATGGCGACAGGCAGCGAAAGAGAGAAGAGGGAGAAAAAGTTCATGCACAAGCCAGAAAGAATGGTATTTAAAGCATTGGGCATGGGGCCCACCGAAAGATTCTCACCACGTCATCAAAGGGCTGGCGAACGCCAGGGGTTAGATGTTTCTTCGCGAGCCTAAGGTAGCCTCGCGAAGAGCGGGGATTGTGTACAACCCCAGTATTCGCCAAGAGGTGAGCAGAGGCTAAGGGGTCAACAGGCAAGAAGTTGGGCGAGCCAGGTGCTCGCAGGAAGGCGGGCGAGCCGGGCTCTCGCCGGTTGCTCGCGGGAAGGCGGGCGAGCTGGGCTCTCGCCGGCTGCTCGCGGGAAGGCGGGCGAGCCATGCCTCTCGGTTCGCGAGAGGGGCCCTTGTGGGCAGCTCGCCCCGGAAGGGTCCAGGGGTGATTTTACCTGGAAACCCATGGTGGTCTGCAGTTAGCCTCTCCAAATAGCGGAGTTTGGCTGTTGGCAGACTATTTTGGGCTGCGTATAGAAAAAGAGTAAGGCGGAATCCCGCTATTAGCAGACCAAAGCAAAAACTATAAATAGACCTTGAATGACACCTTTGGAGAGGATTCCAATCTCAGTATTCTGAGCTTCCTCCTCCCTAGGTTATCTTGGCTTAGCTCTCAGGCTATCCAAGGTGCCCAGTCTCAGCTTTGGCTTGGGATGGGAAGCGCTCAAAGATCTTTCGGGTGTGTAGTGGGACCTCCTCGCTGCGACCAAGGGTCTGTGTCTAGTTTTGAGTTTTTGGTATGTTCCTTCCGAGGAATCAGTAAGTGCTAGCTGCCCCTCAACTTGTTGATGGCCCGAGCTCCACAAGAGACCAAGTTTTGGTTTCAACAACTGTCTTCAGAGAATTCTTTCTGAGTTTGGGAACACTTTCCCACAGACGGCGTCAAACTGTTGTGGGTCGTTCGACGCTCTTGTAGACCGGTCGAATTGAACCGTCTCAGTTCGAGAGTAAGTCGAGGCACAATCGGTCAAAGTAATGTCAGATAGCTGGCAAGAAGACTTTTTAACGTGGAAAACCCTGAAAGGGTGAAAAGCCACGGGACCGGATCGGTGCTGACCAAATTTCACTATATCTCAGGGTGTTACAAGTTGTAGAATGCAAGAAAGAGAAAGGTCACCGCTCGTTGCAGGGGGTGCAAAGAAGAATGAGAAAGAGAGAATCTCCAAAAGAAGGGGGATCTTCTAAGGCCAAAGGGAGATATCCAAATCACCTTCGAAGGAGATCTTCAAAGGGGAAGGAGATCTTCGAAGGTCAAAGGAGAACTCTGAAGAACCTTCGAAGGAGCTCTCTCGGGCGCTTAAGGCAAGGTCTCTTTAAATGAGGGCTCTAGCTTTGGACACGGGTAGTTCAGTAATTTTTGTCGTTGTAACCACCATAGCCACCTGACGGGCGAATCACGTTCGTCGATCTGGAGTACACAAATCGCCATTTTTTTTATATTTCATCCCCCCCGACAGTTCAGGTCGTTTCGTTGGTGGCAACGACGACGACGAACGAAACCTGCAATCTGAAAAGTAAAGAAGGTTAACTGTCGCGCGCGCTGCGAACACTGAGGCATTCAACGCACGTCATAAACGCAGAGGCGTTTTGAGCGTGCCGCGAACGTGGAGATGATCGGCGCGCGCCGCGAACACGGAGGCGTTCGACACACTCCGTGAACGCAGAGGCGTTCTGAGCGTTCTATGAACGCAGAGATGTTCAGCGCGCGTTGCGAACTCGGAGGCGTTCGGCGTGCGCCGTGAACTCGGAGGCGTTCGGTGCGTACGCGGAGGCGTTCAGAGCGCGTCGTGAACGCGGATGCGTTCTGGGCGCGTCGTGAACGCGAAAGTGTTTTAAGCGCGTAGTGAAAGTTGGGGCGCTCTGAGTGCGCTGTGAACGCCGAGGCGCTGCGAGAAAGACTTGTATTTGGACGTTTGGAGGCGAACGATCAGGCCGAGATAACGCAATAGAGGGTGCGCGCGAGGTGGTGCGGCAGGAGCCGAATGGTCGAGGTCGTGCGGTGGCCACGCGTCAAGTGTCGCGCGTCCGGGGAGGCGCGACTTACACTGTGTTGTGGGTGCTAGGAGGCAGTTTCCGCGGCACGGCCTGCTCCGCACTTGTGCCTTGACCGCACCTGGGAGGTGCGGCTATGCGGCCCCGCACCGTCTAGGTGGGGCGGGCGGCGGGCAAGGATCGCGGCGAGGTCGGCGGCGGGCAAGGATCGCGGTGAGGCGGGCGGCGAGCTTGGCGGCGGTGATAAAAGAGAAATGGCTGCACATACCCCCATGATGGGGGTGCAGTTACCCACATAATGGGGGGTGCAGTTACCCCCTTCCCCATGGTTGGGGGGAGTGTGACTTGCGCGCACGGGTTCTCCGTCGTCCGTTTGGAAGACCAAATGGACTTAGAATTGCGCGAGAGTTGGTCTGTTAGAATTGTATCGGCGAGCCGGTCGAGGTCGCGGCAGAAAATCACAGGTTCGACCGAACCCATTTTGGGGAACCCATCAAGCATCGTATCATATATTTCACACATCCGGTAACACTATGACATAAACTGATGGAAACGGAGGATTCATGGATCTGACATCAATTAGAATACGGATAATGATGATGAGTATATAATTCATAATCATTCATTGACTACTCCAATAAATTGTTGACAAAGTACTATTTAATTATCTTTTATACATTAATAAAGTTTTTAGTATTGTTGTGATCCTTATACTAAAATTATTGTTTGGCTATGAGGAGCTAGGAAAAATTTATCGAGAAGAGTTGATAAATATTTATTACTCAGCTAAAATTAACGAATATGTATTTACGAAGACAACCCAAATAGCTGGGACAATTTTAATAATGATAATGATTATAGAAAGGAATAAAAGGTAGGAGGAATCAAAGATTCTTACCGACGGCATCATAAACCACATCAAATTTTTCTGGCAGTTCTTCAAAATTTTCCTTGGTATAATCAATTGCTAAATCTGCTCCCAGACTCTTCAATAACTCTAGCTTACCTGTACTGGAGGTAGCAACAACTCTTGACGCACCATAAACATGCTTTGCCAGCTGTAAGAAAAGATGCAAAGTGAGCAAATTAAGAATTACTAGCACTGCTATTAACGCATATTAAATTTGCAATATTGATTATCAAAAATCATCATTCTTGTTAAGAAACATCTTGATTAAATAGATGACAAAAGTATATAAGCCCTCCTCATAAGGTTTTCTCAAGCAATGTTTGTATGTAATTCATGTACACTTCGAAATTTAGTTTAAAAAATTTTACCTGGATCACATTGGATCCAACTCCACCTGCACCGCCTAGTACAAGAATAGATTTACCAGAAGAGAATCCAGCTCTCTCCAACCCTTCATAAGCTGTCTCAATAGCTAGAGGTAATCCAGCAGCTGATGGAAAATCCAAATTACTGGGTTTTATGGCTAGCAAATTCTCTTCAACAGCAGTGTATTCAGCAAGTGATCCGAACTGATTTGGATTTAAAGCAGCTTCATGGATATCCCCATATACTTCATCTCCTTCCTTCAAAATTTTCACTTTACTGCCCACCTTGACAACAATACCAGCTGCATCATAACCTGGAACAATCTAAAAGACGACAAAAAGGGAAATTGGTTAATTGCATACAAAGAAGATGTTGATAAATAAAAGAAGAGAAAAGATGCTG
Source organism: Dactylorhiza incarnata (assembly GCA_033032865.1). Taxonomy (NCBI): domain Eukaryota; kingdom Viridiplantae; phylum Streptophyta; class Magnoliopsida; order Asparagales; family Orchidaceae; genus Dactylorhiza; species Dactylorhiza incarnata. The sequence goes on along the minus strand of JAWHQI010002269.1, from coordinate 21,704 downwards.
CAATACTATTACAAATTATCTGAAACTCTTTTGAGGATGGCAGGAGGTAAATATTTGAATTTGATTAAAATAATTCTGATAAGCAATTACTATTTGTGGAAAGTAAGGAACTACAAGCTCCATAAGATGACTAGCAGAAGTTGAAACAATGAGATCTATTTTTGAGTATGGCAAAACTATGAAATTGGTCCTCAAAATTTTCATCTCGTTTGAAGTAAGTCTGTTGCGGGTTGCTTAGTCTTACATCTTTTTTAAGTTGAAATCAGCTCCCATAATTTATAAATAGATGAAATAAGTCCCAGGTAACAGAATTTTCTAAATGCATTAATAAATGATATGGAAATATGTCGCCCAAGCATTTATTCATTTCATATAAGATTTGAGAAGCATTTTTTCTAAATAATTGATGGAAGATCAGTTGGGAGGTCTTAAGGTTGTTTCGGTTCAGTTTGATGTTGAGGGTGGGAACGTCGGCGAACTTGCAATTCAAATGAATCAACGGGCCTTGATTTATTTAGCCTAGATCATAACTTTCTTGGTGGACATTTTCCCCGCTCTATCCAGGTTCTGTAAATGTATATTTGGATAAAATATAACGGGTCGGAGGCATAACGGGTACGGACGGATACGGGGATATCCGTCACCCGTTACCAATCTAGGGTTCGTCTATATAAACCCTCCTAGGGGCAACGGGGAGTGTGATTCCACTTAGATCCGCCTCCGGATGCTTCGAGCAAAACTCTCAACAATCTCGAATCAAGCCCCTTGAGTTTTGCTCCCCTCTCCCATACGCATGTATGGAGTAACCGCCGCTCGATCGCCGCCTCTCCCTCCCGAGCGCCGATCATCTCCCGTGCGCTCCCACCGGTCGCCGTCGCTGCCGTGAAGGTGATCGTCTGGACCTCGCCGCTGCCCTCTCTCGCAGCCGCCAGTTTCCCCTCCCGCGCTCGCCCTCCATCGTCGTTGCTCCTTTGCGCAGCCGCCTGGATGAAGCCGCAGCCTCCGCCGCTCGCTGCCGGTGCGTTCGTCCGCCATCGCTGCCTCCCGACGTCGCAGCCTCTCCTGCAGTTCCGCCGCTGCCGTTAGACTCGCCGCGCGCTCGTAACCGCCGCCGCGATCCGCGATCCGCGATCCGCCGCTTTCAAGTGACGCGCCGCCGCCACCGCCGATCCCTCCCAGTCGCCGCCGTTAGGCATCCCGCCTATGCCGCCATCCCAATACATCGTGTGCATCCCTACCGCTAACGCCATAGATATCGCCAGACGATAGCGACAGCAGTTCGTTCTCGCTAACGCCAACGCTAACGCCCAGCTACCGCCAGCGTTAGCAAACAGAAACCCTAATTTTCTATTTTTCGTGGCCGGATCTCCATCTGTCGGGCGCACAATGATGAAGGGGAACAATTTCTCGTCCCCCGTTCCGATGATCAAGTTGGAGAAGTTCACGGCGACTAAGTTCAACGACTGGAAGTTGAATACTCAGTTTGAGATGAAGTATCTGAATGTGTTCTACACCGTTCAGTCTGATCGTGCTGGGGTCGTTGGGACTGTTGACGAAGCTCAGTGGGTTGCTGATGAGGACTTCTGCCGCGACTACCTGTTGAACTGCCTGTCCTCCAGCCCAGCAAAGACCTACCTGAAGATGAAGACCGCTAAAGAGATCTAGGACACACTGGAGGAGCACTTCAGACAAGAGGAGGATCTGTCCAAGGCGCACTTGGTGGACAAGTTCCATTCCTTCACCTTCGACGAGGAGAAAGTCATTCTCCCTCAGGTATTGGAATTCGAAAACCTAGTAGATTCCTTGCATAGTGAGAACATATCTTTGCCAGATAGTTTTGTTGCTGGCACAATAGTCTTTAAGTTGCCTTCCACGTAGTACAATTTCAAAACTGAAATGTACCGCAAGAAGATGCAGGTTGGTCTAAACGAACTCAAGCGTTTCATACGCATTGAGGATGAGAATAGGATTCGACACGGTTTAAAAGTTGTTAGCAAGCAGAAGGCTGCTGCCAACATGATTTCTCACTCTAAACGCGTGTCGAACCCTAGGAAGACCAAACCGACTCCCAGTAGCTCCCAGGTTGCAGGCCCTAGTAAACACATTAAAAAGTTCAAGGGCAAGTGCTTTAACTGCAACAAGTGGGGACACAGTGCATCCGATTGCAGGCTTCCTCGAAAGGAAAAGGGCAAAGCACCACAGGAAGGTAACCAAGCTAATATGATTAGCCTCACTGAGCCATCCAACTTTGTCGCCATGGTTGGAAACGAGAAGGCCAGTACTGAGTGGTACCTTGACTCGGGGGCAACGTGTCACGTTTGCAACAATTCTAATCTGATGGCAGGGTTCACTGATGTGAGAGAATCGGTGACCGTTGCAAAAGGTGAAACAACAGATGTTCTGAAGGTGGGGAATGCGACGCTACCGCTCTCCTCAGGTAAAACCTTAACTCTTAAAAATGTTAAGTTTATTTTTTCACTAGCTGCTAACTTAGTGTCTATTAGCTTACGTTGTGATGTTGGTATTTCTTTTAATTTCTGTAGCGGTAGAGTAACACTGTCAGTTAACTCACACTATTTTGGATGTGCCTACGTCCAAAATAGGATGCACAGACTAAGTCTAGCAAACGAAATAGTTCAACAAGTTCAAACAAACTTAGTTAGCCCTAAGACTCTACATGAGAGACTAGGATACGTAAACTATAGGAAAATGTTCCAAATTGCTAGAACTCACCAGATCGCTTTAGACACTACAGAAAAACCTGATAAATGTGAAGTGTGTGCTCAGACTAAGATCACTAGGAAACCTTTCAGTGCGGTTACTAAGAGCACAACACCCTTAGAACTAATATATTTTGACATATGCGACTTCAAAAGTTTTGTCACTAGAGGAGGCAAGAAGTATTTGATCACTTTCATAGATGACAGTTCTAGGTTTTGTCACATTTATCTCCTTAAATTTAAAGACGAAGCGTTTGAAAAAATTTGTATTTTCAAAACCAGGGTAAAAAACCAACTTGACATAAAAATAAAACGGTTTAGAAGTGATAGAGGAGGAGAATATATGTCCAGTGAGTTCAAGTGTTTCTTTGCCCAACATGGAATCATAGCATAAACCAATGCTCCTTACTCACCCAGTCTAATGGCATAGCTGAGCGTAAAAATCAGACGTTAACAGAAATGTTAAACTCTATGCTCTTGAGTGCAAGCATGCCTTCAGCTTATTGGGGAGAAGCAGTCTTAACTGCAAACCACATTCTAAATAAAGTTCCTCATGCTAAGTTAGAGGTTACACCCTACGAGCTTTGGTTTAAGAGAACCTCATCTTTTACTAGACTTAAGACTTGGGGTTGTATGGCCTATGTCAGGGTTCCTGACTCTAGACGGTCTAAGATTGGACCTAGGACCAATACATGTGTCTACCTAAGTTGTGCTGAAGATAGTGCTGCAGATAGATTCTTAGATATTTCTAATAATATCATTATAGAATCTAGGGATGCAGTGTTCTTTGAGGATAAGTTCCTCAAGGATAAGAATCAGTCACTCCCAGGTTTGCAAGTAACTATTACTGAAGAAGATCCTGGATCAGTACCGAGTACCTCCTATTCCGTTCCCGTAGACAACTCTAGCCTAGAGTCTAGGAGAACTTCTGTAAGAGAGCAAACTCCCAGAACCTTCGGTAGTGATTTTGTCATTTGCCCGTTGAGGCTGATCCATCCACCTATCAGGAAGCGATGAGATCCAGGGATTCTCTACTCTGGAAAGAAGCAATTGATGAAGAGATGAATTCTCTACTTCATAATAACACCTGGACGTTGGTTGATAAGCCAAAAGGGGCTAAAACCGTAGGGTGTAAGTGGATTCTGAAGAAGAAACTGAATCCTGATGGTAGCGTAGCTAAGTATAAACCACGTTTGGTGGCTAAAGGTTTCACACAAGTAAGGGGAGTAGATTACTTTGATGTCTACTCACCCGTGTGTCACTTAGCAACCATTAGGTTCCTCCTTGCTATTGCATTTATTGAGAACCTTATTGTTCATCAAATGGATGTTAAGACTGTATTCTTGAACGAAGATCTGACCGAAGAGATCTACATGAATCAACCTGAATGTTTCATAGTAGAAGGTCACAAAACGAAGGTCTGTAAATTACTTAAATCTTTATAAGGACTAAAACAAACACCTAAACTATAGCATGAGAAGTTTGACTATAGTGTAAAGAACATGGATTCATGTCGAGTCTCTCGGATAAATGTCTTTGCATACGTCTAGATCAAATAAAGTCGCCACAATTTGCTTATATGTAAATGATATGCTCATTCTAGGATCTGATCAATCCGAAGTGGATGACGTTAAATCAGATCTAATAAAAGAATTTAGCATTAAAGACCTAGGTGTAGCTAACACTATACTAGGCATGCAAGTGAGCTTTGGGAAGAATGACATCTCCCTCATTCAAAGCCACTACATCAAGTCCATGTTGGACACGTGGGGATACAGTGACAGTAGAGCTTTTGAGACACCATACGACTACACTAACCGTCTAAATCCAAATGAAGGAGCTACGGTTAGACAGTTAGATTACTCTAAACTGATTGGTAGTCTCATGTTTGTTATGGTCTGCACTAGACCAGACATATCAATTACGGTAGGCATGTTATGCAGATTCACTAGTAATCCTGGCCAAGAACATTTGAACGTCTTAGATAGACTAATGAGGTACTTAAAGCACACCCAAAAGTATGCTTTAAATTATACTGGACATCCTTCGGTCCTTGAAGGATATTCTGATGCATCTTGGTGCTCGGAATTAAATGACAGCAAGTCCACTAGAGGGTTTGTATTCACACTAGGAGGAGCAGTTGTAGCCTGGAAGTCCAAGAGACAATCTTGTATTGCTCTCTCTTCTATGGAATCTGAACTCTACGCTCTAGCTACAGCAGGAGAATAAGCAGAGTGGCTAAGAGATTTGGTGATGGACATTTCACTGTCGAGCCTGAAAATGAGTTCTGTTGCAGTTTACTGTGACAATCAGGCTACTAAAATGATTGCTACGAACACTTTGTTCAATGGAAAAAGAAGGCAACTAAGGATGAAACAATCCTGGCTGACCTCTCTCACAAGTCAAGGGATTATGACCCGGATTGATGTGAGATCAAAAGACAATGTTGCAGACGCCTTGACCAAAGGCCTGAATAGAGCTCTCATAATAAAAACATCGGGGGAGATGAGACTAAAGTTCATAGAAATATGAAACTTTCCTCCGTTGTTTATGTTTTGATAGTGAGAACATATATAGTCGCAACATTCAAGCATCTAATAACAGAATGAAAACCCCAAATAATTTCTTGATGAAAACCCAAGATGGTTAGATGCTAGTCATTCCACATTTGATGGCTTAACATCTCTCTCATTGCAAGTTGATTCAAGGGTTATTCAACTGAGAATAGAAAGTCGTTGTAGTCGGTTAATCTAACATTAATGATCATATGCACATTATTCCACACCTGATAATATTGCAAATATTGGTGTACCAAATCATTCCACATTTAATGATGAGGTACATAATGATCACTAATGAGCAAGATAACAACGTTTAATTTACAAAATCAACACTTGACTAGTCCCTGCTAGACTAGATAGAGATGCTGACAGTGTTACTCCACTATTGCTACATGTACTAAGCGCATTCAGATAGAGCTAGCTTACCTTAAACGTTACTGCATATATTTTATGAATTCATAGAGTTTTTAACTCATGAAATTCTTTGCAGGCTATGGTGGAGATGGAGGAGAGAAAGTAGTTTTTGACATGGATGCTGATGATCTACTCTCTGAGTAAAATTGTTATTTGCTTTATCCATTACTACTGTATTTTTCAGACTTTTATGTCCTGAGTAGCACTATTATGTTTGGATGTTTTGGTTTTACTTAAAACTCATTTTTATGTTTAACTGTGCTAACTTTTCTGGAAAATGTGTGAAGTCGGAAATTTATTGTTGTTTTCTACTTTCTTGCACTCTGACATGTATACGTTATTTATCACAAATATAGGAGGAGATTGTAAATGTATATTTGGATAAAATATAACGGGTCGGAGGCATAATGGGTACGGACGGATACGGGGATATCCGTCACCTGTTACCAATCTAGGGTTTGTCTATATAAACCTTCCTAAGGGCAACGGGGAGTGTGATTCCACTTTGATCCGCCTCTGGATGCTTCGAGCAAAACTCTCAACAGGTTCTTCAACGCCACCGGTGACCTCTTATACGAAAAGACCTCCTCTTCATCCTAAGCCTCAACGTCATCAGGCGCAGGGTGCTTAATGAGCGAATTTCGTATAGTGATTTAGGCTCTATTCTAGCATGCTTCTCCATTGATATCGCACATCTAATTGAAGATTTCATCATAAAAACTTTGATAATCTGAACGAATGTATTGTGGGCATGTTTAGCTAGTTAGAGCACTATTTGTGTCATTTCATGCATGAGGGAGACCTCTTATCGCTCTCATTTCATTTGCATACTTTGATATTATGTGTGTGGTTGTGCGGATGATGAATTCTGGAAATATCAAATGTGTTTGCTGCAGGTACAGTGCTCGTGTGGCTTTCCCGAGGAGTCTCGGCCCTTTTCCATTGAGGAGGCCACTACTCGTGCGTTTTTCTTCTCGCACGAGCAGTAGGCCCCTCTGCGCACGACCAGTTATCGTGCGTGGCCATTTGACAAAATCAACCCGAGCACCTCCTTGAAAATGCACGAGTGTACACACGAGGGCAATCACACGATCACTAGTTGTGCGCGTTCCACAATTTTCCCCCCAAATGCAAAATATTTCCCGCCATTTTCGTCCCCCAAGGGCTAGGGATCATCCCATAAGCTTTCCCCATCGTCTTAGAGCTCAAGAGTGAAGAATAATCATCCCTCTCGTCGTAAGCTAGTAATTTGGAAGAAGAAACGTGGGTGGTGCAAAACCCTTGAGAAGACGGGTCCATAGGAAGCCGGTGAAAGCGGTTCTTCTACCCCGAACGACAGTCGACGAGCGTAGCTATCACGGAGTCGCACTCCAGAGCACCTTTGTCTCCACGGAAGAGTCTCAAGCGCCGTTTGTATTTCGTTCTTTATCTCACGAATATTTGGTTGATATGCTTGTACTTCTTCTCATTTTGATGATAATGGAATTTTGTTGTATCAATGCAATGTATGTTTCTCGTTGAAATATATTATTGTTTGTCCATTTCCTTCGGAGTAGCTTAGGAAGCCTAGCCTATTGTTAATCATTTTCCATAAGCTTTGGTGGGGTGAGTGGCGCGACTGCATTGTCCTTGAGTTAGACACGAGCCGGCGAGTGTGAAGCGGAGGTCGGCAACAAGCTGAAGTGTGAAGCGAAGGTTGGCGACCCGCGGAACTGCGAAGCGGTGCCGACGACCCGCATAGTAATTTAGTTTTCTGTTTTTCTGCTTTAGTGTAGCGAACAAACAAAACCCCCCGTGATTCCGACGTTTAAGAGACTTCGATCTCACGTCTCTCCTTAATCGAAAATCCACCTTTCTGTGTTCCTTGAGAGATTCGATACTCGGGGATTCATTCCCGTTTTATATTACTTTTACGACTTTGGTGCACTTGCCCGTGTGCACATCAGTGCTTGCCTGAAGGGCTACATCCTCCGAATGAAGGCGGCAAACTCGACCACTTCAAGGGACACGTTCACGGCGCACGCATCACTGGACGGGTGATGAACATATAATTATAGTAAATTTATATACAGCTTCATCACCACTTTTCATTATTAAAATACATTTTTCATGTGATATTGACATTTTCTCTCGTTTTCACGACTATAGAGCTAGAATCAGGTGTCGGACCAGTCGAAGAAAGTAATCAAAACAAAAAATCCTTGAAGATGACAAAATTTCACTTTTTGGCACACGATTATGTGTTTTGCCCGTGTCACGGTTGGAGACGGTTTCAGGACGGTTTTCAGGTGAAACGACGCGACTTCTGAGGCACACGACCGGGTGCGCTTCCCGTGTGCGCAGCTGACTGCTGGATAACAATGGGCGACACATCTAGAGCCTGGAGACGCGACGGATGGGCCCACGCCCAGAGGCACACGACCGTGTGTGCAAACCGTGTGTCGTTATTGATGCGTACTCATACAAGGCTCCTGTTCATTTATATGCATAAGAGGAGGAGGTTACTCCCCAAGGCCACTACCATGATGGGGGGAGAATGGGGAAGTGGGCAAGTCCACTCTCTCCATGGCCAACCGCCCCCGTCGAACCGCCCGCAACCGCCCGGTAACGCTACCGCGCGGCGCTACCGCACGGTAGCGCGCGCGGTAGCGCGCAGGCCACCCCTTCACGGGGGCGCGACCTAACCGCACCCCTAGTGGGGTGCGGCCAAGCCGCACCCCCTTAGGGTGCGGCAAAACCGCACCCTTAGTGGGGTGCGGCCAAGCCGCACCCCTAGTAGGGTGCGGCCTAGCCACACCCCTAGTGGGGTGCGGTCAAGCCCCCTTCCCGTGAAGGGGTTCGGGGGTGTCCGCCCTCTCCAGGCTCGCTGAGCGCCCTTTGGGCCCCGGAGTTTGCCCTGAGCGCTCCCGCGCTCATAATATGCTCAGAACGCCTCTAAGCGCGTTCGGAGCACTTCCGTGTTCGTTGCACGCTCAGAACGCTTCTGAGCGCGCTTACGCGCTCGAGGCACTTTCACATTTCGGGCGCGCTCACATTTTGTTTTTCTAGCATGCTCGCTTTTTGTCCTTTCAGTTTCTCAGATTTGAGAAACAGCTTGTCGCATTTTTCGCCTCCAACAAAACTGCCCGAACTGCCCGAGGGGCAAGATGGTCAATTACGAAAAATGGCGATCCGTGTGCTCTGAACCGGAAAATATGATTCGTCCGCCGGGTGGTTACGGTGGTTACAACGGCGAAATTACCGGGCTACCCCCGGCCAAAGCTATAAAAGGAGCCCCAGGGCTTCATTTCAAGGGACCTGGCCTTCTGGACCCGGAAGAGCTTTTTGCAGACTTTCGCGGAATTCTCCTTCGGACTCGATGATTTCCTTCTTCCCGAAAGGCGACTCAGCGCGCTCACTTTTGTTCTCCAGGGCGTTCTCACTTTTGTTCTCCGCCTTTCTCAGAAGGAGAAATGACTTAGTTTTTCTGGAGGTGGTCTGTCACCTTCGGAATTCTCTCTCTCTCTTTCTCTCTATTATTGTAACGAGCAGCGGCCTGTCGCGCTCGACTTCTAAGTCTCTAATTGTAACCCCCCAGAAGATAGTGGAAGTTTGGTCGGCACAGCTCCGGCCACGTGGTTTTTTACCCTTTTCGGGTTTTCCACGCTAAAAAGTCTCAGTGTAATTAACGAATCTCAAATCGACTGTTTGCGCGCTTGGTTCGCTCCCGAGCTAAGGTGGTTCAAGTAAACCGGTCTACCAAGAGCCTTAAGCGACCCGCAACAGTTTGGCGTCTGTGGGAAATGGATTCCCAGCTACCGAGCAAAGGATTTCCGAGCGCAGTGCTCGCTTCGCCTGAGTTCACGGAACCAGCAAGAGTGGACACCTCCCCCGAACTATCCGACGCATGCAGTTCCTCAATCCCTGAAGGCCCGGCGAAAAGAGCGCTCATCGCTGCACCCATCCTACCCCAGTGGATTGGATCAACTAGCAAGCCGGCCCCTCTCATAGCGGGGCAGGATCCGAACGATATCACGCACCAGCAAAGACGATCCCCCCTGTCAAAGTCAATCTTGGCATACCCAATACCATCATGGCTAAAGCTCCCGCACTTCAAGGAGTTCCACGGATCAGAAGACCCGTACGTGCACGTTAATCACTTCTTGATAACGGTACGGACGTTCGGACTTCCCGACCAAATCAGCTGCAAAATCTTCACCAAGACACTACGCGGAGACGCCCTCCGCTGGTATCAATCCCTGCCAAACGGAGCGATTCACAACTTCACCGAGTTGTCCCAACTGTTCGTTGAGTGGCACGAAGCGTGCACGCCAAGGATCCGGGAAAAGGAGCCCGAGACAAACGAGTCGTCTCACCTAGGGGAAGCAGAGCGGGGCAAGCAGCGCGAGAAGATCTACCCGACCTTTCACCTGGAGCGTCACCGTGGATGGCGGGACTTCGCCTTAGACGCAAACATAGGCAATCCAGCCTGTGAGCTAAGGAGGGCGTTGATAACCCACCGCATCTCATTCAATATCCTGTTCGTGGCATCCGTGGTGCGGCTCAAACTCCTAAGCGGGAACCTCAGGCTCAGGGCCAGCGACGCGGAGCTCCCAGACGGAACTATAGTACCCACCATAGGAGTCGTCACCCTTCCCGTCCAAGTAGGGATGCATTCGGAACCAGACCAGTACGACGTTCAGTTCGTCATCGCAGAGGCAGACTCCCCCTACGACGCAATATTTGGGAGCCTCCTACTCGACGCCCTAGACCACGACGTTTCCATGTCTGGACGCATGACCAGCAAAGGGAGAATCCTCAGGGACGCAATTCGTGGTTTCGACACGGCCGCAGCCGAGCTCCCTTGGGTCAACTACGACCCGTCGCCAAAACCAAACTCTGAGAAGCAAGGCGTGCGAGAGTGTCGCGCAACTCCCGCATTGGTAGAAAAAGCTAATCTTCCGGCACCGGCAAACCCACTGCAACTTGGGGATACGTGTCGCAAGAGAAAGGGACAACAACAACAGTTCGAGAAGGTTGTACCGCCCATACAAAACCGAGCAGACCACCCCCGAGGGCTAGCGAATCAAAGCTCCCGGATCTACACCCCGCTAAATGCCCCCGCGAGCATATAATGTCTGTAATCTACAACAGCAAAATCATCAACTGGCCCAGAGCACTCTCCCAGCATAGCGGAGATCAATCTCAGTTTTGCAATTTCCACAAAGGCCGAGGACACCGCACGGAGCACTGTGCCAGGTTGAAAGAAGAAATTGAACGCCTTGTCCAGTTAGGACACCTTGAGGCTTTCCGCAAAGAAGCACAGAAGGATGCCACCGAGGGTCGGCCGCCGGGTCACCGCCGTCCGCCATGCTGAACGACCAAAAAAGCTCGAGTCAGCGCAGCACGAAGGGAGCGCAATGTTACTTTTCTCTCCCGTCAAACTTGTATCAAGAAACTTGTTAACTCAAAAGCCGCACGATTGCACTTGCGCATGTATCAATGTTCATTTCCTAATTATGTTTTACTTGTCCTAAACTATTCTACTGCAGGAACGCGCTTTGGGGCCCTGCCCCAGGGACTTCGCACCGCCGTCGATTGAAGGTTCGCCCTTCTCCTCCGCCGTCGAGTCCCGGCGTCGTAGGGGCCTGCCCCCCTTACGTTCGCCCCTGGTTTGAATACACCTGCTATTCACCGGCCACTTTGGGGCCCTGCCCCGGGGACTTTGCACCGCCGTCGATTGAAGGTTCGCCCTTCTCCTCCGCCGTCGAGTCCCGGCGTCGTAGGGGCCTGCACCCCTTACGTTCACCCCTGGTTTGAATACACCCGCTATTCACCGGCCACTTTGGGGCCCTGCCCCGGGGACTTTGCACCGCAGTCGATTGAAGGTTCGCCCTTCTCCTCCGCCGTCGAGTCCCAGCGTCGTAGGGGCCTGCCCCCCTTACGTTCGCCCCTGGTTTGAATACACCAGCTATTCACCGAACATCTCGGGGCCCTGCCCTAGGGACTTCGCACCGCCGTCGATTGAAGGTTCGCCCTTCTCCTCCGCCGTAGAGTCCTGGCGTCGTAGGGGTCTGCCCCCTTACGTTCACCCCCGGTTTGAATACACCCGATATTCACCGGCCTAATTTTCCATTATATAAAAGCCGCGGGCTCAGACTCGCGCAAACTAATTATTTATTATGTAAAAGCCGCGAGCACAGACTCACGCGAACTAATTTTCTATCATGTAAAAGCCGCAAGCTCAGACTCGTGCAAACTCATCCGTAATTTTGGAAATGTCATCAAGCTACGCAGGTATCAATAACCAGAACAACAGAATCACCCAAGGAAATAGGTACAATAAATGCAATAAAGGAAAGTGGAATACAACCACAGCAGCGCAGCGCCGCACACAAACAAACAACAATACGGAAAGCAGGAAAATGGAAGACAACCAACATCAGTCCTCGGCTACATCCGAGCAATCATCCCTGAAAGATCCCCAACTCCAAGACCAGCAGTGTCACATTCAAACTTCCTCCCCATCATACGAAGAGTCTTCTGAATGCCTCGCTGAAAAGAAACTTCGCGCTCGTCTGCTATCATAGGCTCAACCTCCTTCGTCATGACCTCAGCACGAATCTCCTCCGCCATCTGGAACCGCTCCTCTACAAAGGAAAGAGAATCTTTGTACTCGGTCACCCCGAGTGCCTTGGCCTCCTCAAGACTGCGCTCGATCGACGACAATCGGTCCACCTCGCTCCTCAGGAAGCCCAGCTCCCCTCCAAGCGGAACATCTCCCCCTGAGCTTCTGATAGCTGACGAAGCGCATCCTGGGCAAGCGCCTTGTCACCACCATACTCCACCCGCAGCTTCTCGACTTCAGATCGAGAAGAAGAGATGTCGGCCTCCAACTGCTTGATATGAGATGAGTCGCGATCCCTCTACCTTTGCAAAATGGACAAATCGCTCCTCGCCACGCGTAACTCCTCCTGAAGAGCGAAGTAGTTATCCTTGAGGCCTACATAATGATCGTTCCATGTAAGAGCAACACTAGTCAAAGCCTCCGCCTGCAAACAAAAGATAAACGGTCAACAGACGTAAGCGATAATGGAGAAGAAGGGCCAAGATTAGAGAAGAAGAGCTTCACTTACCGCGCAAGCCATCGCCTGAAGAGAAGAAGAAACTCGCCTCGTCGGCAGGAGGGGAGGTGGCGGCAAGTCTCCCTGCGGGACCCGGTCGGCAGTAGGAGGCGCCAAAACCTCAATCTCCGGATCCAGTGAAATCGGCTCTTCCCTGCGACGGCTCGGGCCGGCCTCACGATCATGACTCATAGGCGCCGGCGGAGTAGAACACGAACTAGGACCTCCGTTCTTGAAAACAATCCTCCTCTTTCTCCCGCGGTCTAAGGGAACAGCGGCCTCTCGCTCAGCATCCCAGGAAAGCCCCACCGAAAGCATTCGGCTTTCCTCCACGCAGCTAGAAATACAGAATAGGGCCTTCGACAGCCCTTCTCGACCAGGGAAGCCCGGGATTGGAAGGAACTCGTCTTCCCGTCCAGTCTGCCGGCGACAGCGTCCAGGGAGCGCCCTCCATAGCTCCGGCAGCTCCCATCGATTTCGCACGTACCCATAAAGAGTATTGCCGTGGCGGTAATCGGTCTTCTCCCCAAAGTGAAACCAGCTATTGTTGCTTCGAACTTCAATACGACCCCCCGAGTCGGTAGAAACCTCGCACCAGTCCTTAAAAATCTCGAGTGAAAAGCGAGCGCTGTGTTCCCGAAAAAACACCACCATCCCCATAATGTTCGCCATCCCGGCGGGCGTAAACTGGGTAATCGGGACACCGCAGAACCGGAGTATCTCAACCATCTCCTCAGATGGAGTAATGCGAAACCCGGATTTCAGACAGCTTTCAGATAGGGTCATAAAACCGGTAGGCGGGTTTTGAGCGCGTTCCTCCACCCGCGGAATCTTCACCTGGACATTTGAAGGCAACTCGAACCGCTTACGCCATATGTCAATCCGCACACCATCAAGAGAAGAACGCAGGCGCATCGGCCTCGACTGGCCTCCCCGTTTCAAACCCTGGAAACAACCAAAGTAATACATATGAAATCTCAAAAAGCGCATCAAATAAATTCAGTCTAACAGCACGCAGCAGTGCCAAACGCACCTCGGCCATGCACGCGCGGCCAACCACCGCGCGCGACAAACCGCCTGCGCGTGGGGACATGCAAACACCCCCACGCCCGCGCATGGCCAGGCGTGCAACCACCCGCGCGCGCAGGTAGCACGCGCGCAGGGGCTGCGCGCGCCCGCCGACGGCCAACACCGCCCACGCACAGGCTGCACGCGCCCGCCAGCAGGTGGCTCCCGCGGCCGGCACCACCCGCGCGCGGGCGGAGCACGACCGCCGACAGTTCGCTCCCACGGCCGGCACCGACCCCGTGCGGGCACCACGCGGCCTCCGGCCGCTTCCCCCTCGGTAGGAATCATCCCCGCGAGCACACTCCTCCGCTCTCCCTCTCTTTCTTCCTACAAAATGAAGGAGAACTTACCTCCACCATGATCCAACGCACCGCACAACCAACCGAAATTCCCGCGAACAAGGACGAAACCTTCGCACTCCTCCACACGAAGGCTTGAACTCCGAAGGTTTGGGGGCTTATGATGCGTACTTATACAAGGCTCCTGTTCATTTATATGCATAAGAGGAGGAGGTTACTCCCCAAGGCCACTACCATGATGGGGGGGAGAATGGGGAAGTGGGCAAGTCCACTCTCTCCATGGCCAACCGCCCCCGTCGAACCGCCCGCAACCGCCCGGTAACGCTACCGCGCGGCAATACCGCACGGTAGCGCGCGCGGGTAGCGCGCAGGCCGCCCCTTCACGGGGGCACGACCTAACCGCACCCCTAGTGGGGTGCGGCCAAGCCGCACCCCCTTAGGGTGCGGCCAAGCCGCACCCTTAGTGGGGTGCGGCCAAGCCGCACCCCTCTTGGGGTGCGGCCAAGCCGCACCCCTAGTGGGGTGCGGCCAAGCCGCACCCCTCTTGGGGTGCGGCCTAGCCGCACCCCTAGTAGGGTGCGGCCTAGCCGCACCCCTAGTAGGGTGCGGCCTAGCCGCACCCCTAGTAGGGTGCGGCCTAGCCGCACCCCTAGTAGGGTGCGGTCAAGCCCCCTTCCCGTGAAGGGGTTCGGGGGTGTCGGCCCTCTCCAGGCTCGCTGAGCGCCCTTTGGGCCTCGGAGTTTGCCCTGAGCGCTCCCGCGCTCATAACATGCTCAGAACGCCTCTAAGCGCGTCCGGAGCACTTCCGTGTTCGTTGCACGCTCAGAACGCTTCTGAGCGCGCTTACGCGCTCGAGGCACTTTTACATTTCGGGCGCGCTCACATTTTGTCTTTCTAGCATGCTCACTTTTTGTCCTTCCAGTTTCTCAGATTTCAGGAACAGCTTGTCGCCTTTTTCGCCTCCAACAAAACTACCCGAACAGCCCGAACTGCCCGAGGGGCAAGATGGTCAATTACGAAAAATGGCGATCCGTGTGCTCTGAACTGGAAAATATGATTCGTCTGCTAGGTGGTTACAGTGGTTACAACGGCGAAATTACCGGGCTACCCCCGACCAAAGCTATAAAAGGACCCCAGGGCTTCATTTCAAGGGACCTGGCCTTCTGGACCCGGGAGAGCTTCTTGCAGACTTTCGCGGAATTCTCCTTCGGACTCGAAGATTTCCTTCTTCCCGAAAGGCGACTCAGCGCGCTCACTTTTGTTCTCCAGGGCGTTCTCACTTTTGTTCTCCGCCTCTCTCAGAAGGAGAAAGGACTTAGTTTTTCTGGAGATGGTCTGTCACCTTCGGAATTTTCTCTCTCTCTTTCTCTCTATTATTGTAAGGAGCAGCGGCCTGTCGCGCTCGACTTCTAAGTCTCTAATTGTAACCCCCAGAAGATAGTGGAAGTTTGGTCGGCACAGCTCCGACCACGTGGTTTTTTACCCTTTCCGGGTTTTCCATGCTAAAAAGTCTCAGTGTAATCAACGAATCTCAAATCGACTGTTTGTGCGCTTGGTTCGCTCCCGAGCTAAGGTGGTTCAAGTAAACCGGTCTACCAAGAGCCCTAAGCGACCCGCAACAGTTATAACTTCTGGGAATGGTCGGGGACGCGACTTGAGGCCAGAAGAAGCGATGATCTGGGCACACTCTCGAGGCACATGACTGTGTGCCCCTCACTGTGTGTACCCTATTTCGCCAAATCTTTAAATAGACAGAGGAGGTGAAGGACCGGAGAGAGCTGTTTGGCAGACAGAGAGAGGGTTTTATTTGTATTTGAGAAGTTTTGTGGCCGAACTCCTCGGGGAAGGAAGGAAATCCGAGGGCGAAGGAGTCTTAAGAGGCAAGTATTCATGTTTATTTCTTTATCCTCTTAGGTCTCCCTAGTCAAAGGATTAACCTCTCATATCCCCTTGTATCGGTTTTTCATCATGTAATCTCTACAATCTCTATGGTTTCTTTTATGAATTTGAGAAGTATTTTATTAATATTTTTAATGATTTGATTAATCTTCTTTTATACTCTGTCTTTCAACACTCGATGAATTATTGCTAGCATAATTTTATCATGATTTATGATATTCGTGATCTCCATATGATTTTGGTAATAAATAGATAAATTCAAGCATAGTATACAGAGAGTCGATTGCTCCTTGAAAGAATAGGGAACCATGATTCTTTGGCCTAGGACCGGGATTCAAAGAACGATATGACGATCATTAGGGTCCCCTACCCATAGTTCAAATCTCAGGTAGGCCTCTTTAAAATCAGTGCTTCAGTATCATCTCGCCCAAGGAGACCGGAGTGGTGTGGAATCTTGCGGAGTATATCTAAATCAAACATAACTTCTCTTTCTTAAAAAGACCTTTAATTTGTAATGATTCTACATAGCCACTTACTTTCCAAATATCAAGAATACGGGTTATCCTATATCGGTTAGTATTTTATTATAATGTATTTTAACTTTTATAAAAACTATTTTAAAAAGATATACTTATTAGGATAACAAGAGAGAGTAGAACCTTGATATAATAAAAATCTAAATCAATGATAGGTGTGCTTGCTTAAATGCATGCAAAATCTATCGATAATTTGTATGTGAAAGGATCGTGTCAAGTTTCTGGCGCCGTAGCCGGAGAATCAACGGAGTTTAATTAACCAGAATCTTTACTTACTAATTGAAAATCAATTTTATCTTGTTAATCTTATAAGTTATTATGTTGTTTTGCATATTTGCTTTAAACCCATAAATACCAAAAATAGTTGTTTTCTGTTTTATTAGTTTTAAGAAATTTATTTTAAGTTCTCTTATACCTCTTTCAGATCTTGTTATATCAATTCTCTTTTCTTAATAAGAAAGGGAAGTGGCCAATCTCTTATATATTAACGACACCTCACATTCTAGCACTATGGATGACACGGACGAAGAAAATGGTGAACATGCACATACTATGTCTGAATATGCTTGACCAAATCTTGAGGGCACTAGATCTAGTATTGTACACCCGTCAGTAGCTGCTAATAACTTCGAACTCAAACCGATTATCATTCATATGGTACAACAGTCTGTGTAATTTGACGGACTGCAAGATGAAGATCACAATAGTCACATCGCAAATTTTCTTGAAATTTATGCCACTTTCGAAATAAATGGTGTCACTGACAATGTCATAAGTCTTAGTTTATTTCCATTCTCCTTAAGTAACAAGGCCAAACAATGGTTGAATTCTCTCCCTAAAAGATCAATCACCACTTGGGATCAAATGATATGGATGTTTTTATTGAAATATTTCCCTCGCGCTAAGACCATTAAATTAAGAAGTGACATATCTTCTTATAGTCAAATATAATCTAAATTGTTATATGATGCTTGGGAAAGATTTAAGGAATTGCTTAGACGATGCCCTCACCATGTTTACCTCTTTAGCTTCAGATACAAACTTTTTATAATTGCCTCAATCTTGGAACCAAACAAATGATTGATTACATCGCAGGAGGAACAATGAACAACAAGACACCGGAGGCCGCCCAAAAGTTAATCGAAAGAATTGCTGTCAATAATTATCAATTGACTACTCAGGACTAAGCTAGAGTAACAAGCAGGTGTATAACGTTAACGCAACGACATCCCTAGCACTACAAGTCAAAAATTTGACAAGGAAGATAGACAGTCTTTCACGACCATCACAACAACTCCATGCACTCCAAGAATATTCCGAGGGATGCTCTCATGAGCAAGACCTCAGGCACTTTTTAATCCTCATGAATTAGAGTACCTTGCGTACGTGGGTAATAATAACAACTCTAGATAAGCATATCACTTGCAGAACAACCCATATTCTTCAACTTATAACCCCGGGTGGCATAATCATCCTAATTTCTCCTAGAGCAATCCGGATAAAGTTTAAAGACCATCGAATAATAATACATCGGGTAATATTGAGGAACATAGGAGGCCTAGTCTAGAAGAATTAGTCGGGAAGTTCACAGCAAATTCCGATAAAATATTTCTAACACTAAAGGGATCTCTGCGCAATCAAGAAGGTTCCATCCAGAATCTTGAACAACAAACCGGACAATTGGTTAAGGTGATTTCCGAGAGACCACAGGGAGCCTTACCCGGAAACACAAAGGTAATTCCAATGGAACATATTAATGTTATATTTTTGAGAAGTGGAAAAATTCTCCCAGGAAATACCAAGGGTTTAGAAGAAAAGAAGGATACCGAATATCTCTAAAGATAATTTTAAGGCAACATCGGACATGACTGGTCCATGTATCTCTTACCCTAAGGGTACAAAACGAGAAAATAATGAGAAAAAATTTAAAGCGTTTTTGGAGATGATTAGAAAGGTGAATATTAATGTTCCATTACTTGATGGTCTAACTCAAATGTCGAGTTACACTAAATTTTTGAAAGAAATACTATCTCGAAAGAGAAATTTGGAAGAGTTCGATACTATAACAGTCACGGAAGAATGCACGGCGATATTTCAAAATAATATACCACCAAAGCTTAAGGATCTGGGGAGTTCTATACTTCCATACATTATTTCACATCTCACACTAAATGCACTCTGAGATTATGGTGTCTCTATCAATATGATGCCCCACTCTATTTTCAAAATTTTGGGATTGATGACCTAAAATCCACAAACATTTCACTTCAACTGCCGATAAATCAATTCACTACCTTCGGGCATAATTGAAAATATATTAGCCCAATTAGGGCCTTTCATTTCCCGATTCATTTTGTGGTGTTAAAATTTGAAGATAATCAGGAGTCACCACTCATTTTTGGTAGAACATTTTTAGCCACCGCAAGGGCTATTATAAACATGGATAAAGGTACTCTTACATTGCGAGTCAGGGATGAGTCGATTATATTTAAGAAAGACATGACAAATACCATTTCTGACCCAAGCTTATCATTGGTATTTCAAGAGCCTTCAAGTGTGGGAATTTTTTAGGATCTTACTTGGGTCGAAGGATCTTTAAAGGTTGATGGCGCAGGGAGAGAAGACATTTTGGAGGAGATAAATGAAGAAGAGATGGATGTTGAAGGAGGAAACTGGTATAAGAGTACGGGCGAACTTTTGTTCATTAGCAAGACTAACCAAGCGGGAGAACCACTTGAAAAATGATTTTCTCTAGTTATCAGGGATAAGACAGGAGTGGCGCCAATTGTAGAGAAGATGCAAGAAGCTCGTTTAAGATGGTTCGGACATGTACATAGGAGACCATTAGAGGCACCTGTTAGGCGTTGTGAGAGTTTAGTCAATAGACATGTTAAACGGTGGATGGGTAGACCAAAAAGACTTGGAATGAAACTACAAGGAAAGACATGATTTACTTAGGCATTAGTGAGACTATGATTAAAGATATGGCGCAATGGTGACAGAGGATCCATATAGCCAACCCCACTATGGTAGGATAAAGGCTTGAGTGTTGTTGTTGTTGTTGTATCATTTTATATTGTTCATTTGAGGTGTGAATCTCAAATGAACTATTTCATTTTGTGTTTTTGTTTTTGTTCGTCGTTGTCGTATTTTCTCTCTTTTGTTTTTGTTTTCTAATAATTGCAGGATCACATGATGCAGAACAAGCATCTTTATACATAAATACTTTCGAACAATGAACTCAACCAAGGGTACATGGTGCAAAGAGGCAAACTGGCACGAATCGGTTAATTTTGTAAATTTTCCCAACTTTATTAATCATTCTATTATATAAATCTTTTCCAAAGATAAAATTTAATGAGGGGAAAGAGACATATTATTTGATTTCAATTGCACCTTCTTCATGGATTAATTTTTAATGAAAAGAAAAACTTTTTTTGAATTGTTCGGCATTCAATAGTACTACTTTATATCAACTCAAGTCTTTATTAATTTCGGGGCAAGTAATTCGTGAATGTCATTGTCTTATGAGGAATGAAATATAATTTTACTTTGTAAATTTAGAAGAAATTGAAAATGGCTTCCTTTGTAAAAAGAGATTTATGAAAAATTTTCAATTTCTCGTGTTTACTCTTTAAAAGTTGATCATTCATTAGTAATAAAGTTGATCCAAAAGTCAAGTAAAAGATTATGCTTTTGAAATTAATGTTTGCAATTACATCACCTGAAATTAGGACTATATATTTTCAAAGTTTGATTATTTTTGACTCACATGTTTTGGAAATGATCTAGGCCACCTTTGAATTTAGTTTGAGCTTTTGGGCCTAACCTACATACTTAAACCACTAGTGCCTCTTTTGAGCCTATTTACTTTTATTTTTGTATCTCACAAAATTACCAAAGCCTAATTTCTTTTATCCTAAATATCATTACTAAGAAAATTTATTCTAAAAAATCATTAGACGGATGGAGAAAAGAAAAATTATATGATTCACTTATATATGAGAGTGATGAGAATATTATTGGAGGTCCTATAATTCATCTCTATGTAGGGGTGATGAGCATAATATTAAAAGAGAGAGAGATATGAAAATAAAATTAAAAAAATATTTATATCTATATCTTTCTAAAAGAAAAATATGTGCAAAAAGGAGGAGTTGAAAAAAACACTCCACATAAACAAATAACTGTGGGGGTGTATACATTTATTGAGTGGGTAAATATGATCCTTCTTAAGAACAAGCTCAAACAAAATTTAGTAATGATAAAGAAGTTGTAATTAATATAGCATTACCGTTTCAAGTCTTTTTTACTCTGTATTACCCGAGAGGGGGTATTATGTATTTAGGCTCCTCTTACTCTAGTATATATGAGTAAAGAGTCTCTTCTCTTATTTTTATTAGATCATCATCTTTCAACTTGGTATCAAAGTGATAACCCTAATTTCTCGCAGCCGCACCCTCTCCTTCGATCTCTCGTCGCTACTCTCTCTCACCACTATCTCTCGTCGCTTCCTCTCATCCGTCGGTTTTGAGGTCCTCGCGATGCTGATCCAGGCGGCCCCTCAAGTCGGCGGTTGCGCACGCTGAAGGAGACCTTCTGCCCCTCCTTATGACGCCTGCTCCCTTGCTGTCAACGCTCCTTTCTTTCTGCTGCCATGGTGGGAGTGTTCCTCGTTGTCTTC
Organism: Dactylorhiza incarnata; assembly: GCA_033032865.1. NCBI lineage: Eukaryota > Viridiplantae > Streptophyta > Magnoliopsida > Asparagales > Orchidaceae > Dactylorhiza > Dactylorhiza incarnata. The sequence goes on along the minus strand of JAWHQI010002269.1, from coordinate 420 downwards.
GTCGTTAGTCTTCGCAAGCTTCCTCGACGCAGCTCTCGTCTTCTTCGTTGTCCTCCTCGACGATCCGTTTTTGCTTCCAACTCCATCAACTCCATCTCTCATCGATTTCGTCATCAAGATGCCGACAACTTCTACATGGACGATGCTCTCGACGACTACTTATCGCGGATAAAGATGAGTCATTTCTTCTCGCTGATAAAGGGTTTTCGACCTCTTCTCGCTTAAAGGTGAGACGATACAGATTTCCTCTCGCCGATATAGATTTCCTCTCGCCGATACAGATTTCTTCTCGCCGATACAGATCGACACATCTTCCAGATTCCGTTACCGACTCCTTCAAGCATGGTTGTTTCCACTATGTCCTCCGAAGTTTTTTGCCGATACTGATCCTGCTGGTTTCTTCTAGCTCCAAACGCTTCT
>JAWHQI010002268.1:0-40763 GCA_033032865.1 Dactylorhiza incarnata | reverse complement strand
ATATATATGTATATATATGTATATATATATTAAGTATATATATATGTTGGGTATTGTATCCACAATAGCCTTGATTTGTAGAAAGTCAACTTTGAACCAAGATTGAATTGTTTGTGTATTTGATATGCTTTTCTAGTAATGCTCTTGCAGGTTCACTTTGCAAAGTGTAGACCAATGTCAGGTCACAATGGGTCAATAAGCACAGTCTCATGCAATGTAATTCTTCATTGTGTGAGGTATGGGGTTGACTCATGTGTGGTCTCTCAATTGGGATATACTTTATGATCAAGACATTAAAGTTTCAAAGCTTAGGTGTGCAGCATTGGCCTGAAGACAAAAGAAGAAATTTCTCTAAGTAAACTTTTCGAGAAGTAAGAAGATTTTCCGAGAACTCTTTCTGTGCTTTCGAAAAGTCCTTATGCTTTTTCGAGAAGGGTTGTTTCAAATGTTTCTCGAGAAGTTGTTGAAATTTCCGAGTAGTTTCTTGTATTTTTCGAGATGTCTTTGTTCTCTCGAAAGGTCTTCTTTGTTTTCGTGAGAAGTACTTTTGTTTTCGAGAAGTCTTTTATCTCTCGAGAAGTACTTTTGTTTTCGAGAAGTCTTTTATCTCTCGAAAAGTACTTTTGTTTTCGAGAAGTCTTTTATCTCTCGAGAAGTACTTTTGTTTTCGAGAAGTTCTTTTTCTCTCGAGAAGTCCTGTCATATATCTTTGACCTTTTCTTTCTAAAGATGTTTTTCGAGAACTAGTCGTTTCTCTCGAGAAGTCTTGAAAATTCTCGAGAAGTCTAGTCCTATCATTTCTCGAAAACTTTGTTTTCCCGTTTTGACGACAAGTCCTTTCCGTCAAATTGACGTGACGTCTTTCCTCGTCTTAAGGTTGAATCGTTAGGATGTCTTCTATATAATGATTGCTCCTTATGATTGATTAAGTTTTTCGAGTTATTTTTGAGAATCAAAAGATCAGAGTTCATTTTCTCCTAACCCTAATCTGATCCAAGATCGTTGTCAGTGCCGCGCATCGCCATCGTTGGAATTCGATCGTGAGTTATCTGAAATCGTCTTCAAGTGGAAGAGGAAGGTCAATCGATCATTGCCTTTCACGTTCTGATTCTATCGGATTGATCAAGACCTTAGAAGATCTGATTTGTGCCGTTTCTATTCTTCATTTTCTACATCAAGCCGAAGTCATTTCTGTCGCAAGAAGAAAAGAAGATCTTCATCAAATTATTCAGATCTGTTTGTGATTTGTTAAGTATAATCTCGTTATCAATTTTATATTTGATTGTAGGAGAGATTGTTCTCCGAGTTGTAGGAGAGGTGATCTCCGAGTTGTAGGAGAGGGTTCTCTCTGAGTTTGTAGGAGATTGATCTCCGAGTTGTAAGAGTTTTGACTCTGAGATTTGTAGGATCGTTCTTGATCCGAGATTTAGTGAAGTAGTCAAGTCTAGCTGTGGTGCTAGATTGGCGAGGCCGGCAAGTGGAGTACCCAAGATCGGGGAACCACTATAAAATTCTTTGTCGTCTGTGGTTGTGGTTTGTTTTTTTTGTGCGTTCTTTATTTTCAAGATTTTCAATTCCGCAAAAGACGCTGTTATCACCTATTCACCCCCCTCTAGGTGATTTTGGTGGGCATCTAGATATTTCAATTGGTATCATAGGGAGGTTGTTCTTAAAAGGTTAACACCTTGAACAAGATCTTTTCACTCTATTTGCCTTCAAATCATGGAAAAGTGCAAGGAATCGTCTTCGTTGAAATTGCCAATATGTACAAAGGCTAACTTTCCTATGTGGAAAGAAAGAGTCAGATTTTATATGGAAGCCGCAGACCCAAGAATCTTCCAAGTTGTGGAAGAAGGACCTCATGTGCCAATGACTGCCTCAACAGTCAATCCTACGGTTCAAGTACCAAAGAAAATGATGGACTTAACAAAGGATGAGATAGCTCTCGTTGCCTTGGACAAAAAGGCAAAGAACATCATTGCCAGTGCAGTGGATGATTCTATGTTGCAAAATCTAATTCACTGTAATTCTGCAAAAGAAATGTGGACGTCCTTAATAGTTCTTATGGAAGGTACCGAAGAAGTAAGAGATGATAGAAGATCTCTTTTGAATCAAGAGTATGAAGCATTCAAGCAGAATAAAAAGGAGTGCATTGCTGATGCTTATGAAAGATTCTTCAAGATCGTAAACGGCCTAAGAAACTATGGTCGGGAATTCTCAAATGGTGAACTGAATGATAAATTCCTGCGTTCCCTAACGAAAGATTGGGATAGCAAGATTGTTGCAATCAGAGAATTTGGGAAGTTACCAAATCTAGACCCTCAGAATCTGTTTGGGAAACTGTTGTCCCACGAGCTACAAATGAACATTCGGAAAACAGAAGAAGATGGGAATAGAGGTTCAAGCAAGGAAAGAACCTTGGCTATGAAGGCTGAGAGTTCTAGAAAATGCAGAACTTTGTCTCCAATCAGTATACAAGAATCTACTGATGAAGAAGAATCTAAGGCCGGCTCCTCCAGCTCAGAAATGTCTGATGGGGAATTCTCTCTTATCTCCCGTCAGTTTAAAAAACTGCTAAACAAAAGAAGACACATGAAGAACAAGTTTTCCTCTGAAAATAGACAGTCTCGACGTGATGGTGATCATCACAAAAAGAGTTCTAGCAATCATGACAGGTATAAATCTAAAACTGGTAAACATATTTCTTCTGACATAGTTTGTTATTGTTGCAATAAGCCAGGGCACATGATTGCTGAATGCCCTTATAAAAAGAAGGAGGGTGGAAGAAAAGAAGAAAAGAAATCCACTCACAGAAAAAGGAAGACTGAAAAGAGTCTAGTCGCTAAAAAGAACAAAACTTTAAGTGACAGTGACTCGGAAAAATCAAGTAGTGAAGAAGAAGCCTACTTCGGGTTGATGGCTATGACTGATGATGAAGAAGAACCTCCATATACTGGGAAGGTAAATTCTCACACTATGCTATCTGATTCGGATTATGCTTCTGCTGAACAAAAAGATTATCTCTCTGATGATGAATCTAAACTCATGACCCAATACACCGAAATGCTCAAGAGCTTTGACAAGTGCCGAAGGATTGTCAAATCTCAGACCAAGGAAATTATGTCTCTTAAGGAAATGGAAACCAATTTGAGAAAGGAAGTTGAACAACTTTCTTCCTTCAAAGAGGAAGTCCAAGTCTTAAAAGAAAAGATCAAAAGCTCGGATGAGCTCCTTGATCGGAGAGCAAACTCTATCAAAGTTTTGGAAGAACAGCTAGCCGCTGAACGAAAGCTAGTTGAAAAGTTTTCACAACCCAAAACAATTCTTCCGCTCATTGATAGATTCACTGCTCAAGCAAGTACTAGTGGATTAGGTCATGTGGCAGGTCCTAGTAACACTACTAAGGGCACACATGCCAATAAGAAATTCATGAATGCTAAGAAGGCCTCCATTGAAGAGAAAGGGAAAGCCCATCAAAAACATGTACCATTTCAGAAAGTTATTTTTCCCTCAAACATTTATGACATGCAAAGCACTTATGGTCACTTGACCCGACCAATTAAGTTTGGACCTGTCAATGACTATAAGGGATGGACTAGTCCCCGAAACTTCGAAGATAGTGTTTTCAAAGCATCTCATGAAGAAATAAATCTAAGAGATTATGGTCCTTATGTTCACGGACATAATAAGAAGAAAGCACCAATAGTAAAGACTATTGTACCTAAGCCAGAGGAGAAAGCATTACCCTGTGTATGCTGTACTCATGAAACATATTCATCCAGAAGGATTGCTCCTGCCAAAATCAACGTTCAAAGAATTAAGCAGGAAAATAGTAAGAGAAGGTACAATAGGTTTAACTGTTGGTGTTGCGGCAAAATAGGTCACTTTGCCGTAGACTGTTGGTTCAATTTCACATATTCCAAGAGACCACAAATTAACAATGCAAGAAAGACCACTCGCAATATTAATGCTCCTCGTGGTACTCAACTAACAAGGGACCAAGGACCCAAAGTAGTTTGGGCTCCTAAGGCAAAATAATTTGTTTTTGCAGGTATGTCCAAAGGCCATCAAAAATCCTATCTGGTATTTGGACAGTGGTTGTTCTCGGCACATGACCGGGACTAGAAGTCTACTGCAAAATTTTACTCCAGTTGAGAATGGACCAAAGGTTATTTTTGGGGGGTCAGACCGTGGAATTACAAAAGGCTATGGTATGATTTCTAATGGCAATGTATCTTTCTTAGATGTGGCTTATGTGGAAGGATTAGAACATAATCTGATAAGTATAAGCCAACTCTGTGATAAAGGATACATAGTTGTTTTTTGTAAAGACAAGTGTTTGATAAAGTCGGCAGAAAATTCTGAAACAATTCTATCAGGCACTCGTCATAGGAATATTTTCTGTTTAAATTTTATTTGTTTATCATCTTCTACACCAGTATGTCTTTTAGCAAAAGATAGTGCAACTCTTGCTGATCAATGGCATAAGAGATTAGCACATATAAACTTCAAAACTATAAATAAGTTGTTTTCACAAAACTTAGTACGTGATGCGCCAAATGTTAAGTGCATTAAAGATAGACCTTGTCATGCTTGTGTAAAAGGCAAGCAAACAAGAGGTACCTTTAAAAGCATCATAGGCAAAGATTCAACTAGGTGCTTGCATCTACTTCATATGGACTTGTTTGGTCCTTTGCAAATTAGAAGTTTAGGAGGTAAGTCTTTTACATTAGTTATTGTAGATGATTACTCACGTTTCACATGGGTATTCTTTCTTAAACACAAGTCAGATACGTTTGGCATTTTCACTAAGTTTGTCAAGCAAATCCAGAACGAATTTGAATGCACCGTGGTCAAAATCAGAAGTGACCATGGAACAGAATTTGAATCTGGGGCTATGACAGATTTTTGTGAAAGTCTAGGTATCTTTCATGAGTTTTCCTCACCTTGAACTCCACAACAAAATGGGGTAGCTGAGAGAAGGAATAGAACACTCATTGAGGCTTGCAGAACAATGTTGAGTGACACTTCTCTACCCGAATATCTTTGGGCTGTAGCCGTCAACACTGCATGCCACGTGCAAAACAGAGCACTCATAAACAAAAACCATGAAAAGACTCCTTATGAACTACTAAAAGGCAAGAGACCAACCATCTCTTATTTTAGAATCTTTGGCTGCAAATGCTTTGTACTTAATAATGGAAAGCATTACAAAACTAAGTTTAGCGAAAAGAGCTTTGAAGGTATTTTCGTAGGCTATAGCAGCCATAGTAAAGCTTATCGTATTTTTAATAAGAAAACTTTGGTTGTAGAAGAGTCTATTAATGTTGTATTTGATGAGACGAGCATGCTTCAAAGCAGCTCTTCTAGTTCTTCTATTGAAGTTGCAGGTTCAAAGTTGCAAGATACACACTTGCATAAGCCAGTTAAAGACGACGCTCAAACCTTCGTCAAAATCTCTCCTCTAACCTTAGCTGAAGAGGAAGATCACCAAGATGAAGAACCAACTCCAGTGGAAGAATTTGTTCCAGTTGAAGAAGAAGTAGTTCCCGTTGTTCCAAGCGATGCGAGAAATCTTGAATTTAGACACATGAGGGATCACCCTATTGATCAAATCATAGGAGATCCTCATGATGGCATTAGAACAAGAAGAGGTACTACTAACGAAAATTTGCACTTGAGCTTTCTTTCACAGGTAGAACCAAAGAAATTTCAAGAAGCAAATGAAGACCCACACTGGATTATTGCAATGGAAGAAGAATTAAACCAATTCAAGCGTTGCAAGGTCTGGACACTTGTTCCAAAGCCTAAGGATAAGAACATAATTGGAACAAAGTGGGTGTACAAAAACAAGTTGGACGAAGATGGAACAATCATCAAGAATAAAGCAAGACTTGTAGCAAAAGGCTATAGACAGGAAGAAGGGATTGACTTCGATCAAACTTATGCTCCGGTAGCAAGGCTTGAAGCGATCAGAATGTTCTTAGCCTTTGCTGCATTCAAGGGTTTCACCGTATATCAAATGGATGTCAAGTCAGCATTCCTCAACGGAAATATCAAAGAAGAAGTATACGTGGAACAACCTCCAGGTTTTATCAATCCAGACTTTCCTAATTACGTTTACTTATTACAAAAAGCTTTATATGGGTTAAAACAAGCTCCTCGAGCTTGGTATGAGACGCTGTCTAACTTTCTTCTTGAGAACAAGTTCACAAGAGGAAAGATAGATAAAACATTATTTCTTAGGGAAGTAAAAGGCAAGATTTTGCTAGTGCAAATCTATGTTGATGACATTATTTTTGGCTCTACGGACGACAATCTTTGCAAAAAGTTTTCAAAACTTATGCAGGGAAAGTTTGAAATGAGCAGTATGGGCGAGCTGAAATATTTCTTAGGACTTCAAGTGAAACAATCTGAAGATGGAATTTTCATCTCACAGACAAAATTCACCAAGGAGTTGATTAAGAAATTTGGAATGGAGAATGCAACCTCTATGAGGACTCCAATGAGCTCAGCTATGTCTCTGGACAAGGACGAGAAAGGGAAACCTTTTGATGAAACCAAATACAGAAGCATAATTGGCTCTTTGCTCTACCTTACTGCCAGTAGACCTGACATAATGTTTTCTACATGTGTATGTGCTAGATATCAGGTGAACTCTAAGGAATCTCATTACACTGCTGCAAAGCGAATCTTGAGATACATTAAAGGCACACCAAATCTTGGCTTATGGTACCCAAGAAGTGATGATAGCGAACTAATAGGCTATTCAGATGCAGATTTTGCAGGTAGCAGAGACGACAGGAAAAGCACTTCCGGAACATGCCAATTTCTCGGAAGAAGACTTATTTCCTGGAGTAGCAAGAAGCAGAATTGTGTTGCAATCTCAACCGCTGAGTCAGAATATATTTCTGCAGGCAGTTGTTGCGCACAACTTCTATGGATCAGGAACCAGCTTCAAGATTATAATTTGAAGATAAAGAATATTCCAATGTTTTGCGACTCCTCTAGCGCAATTGCTATAGCAAATAATCCGGTCTCACACAGTCGGACAAAGCATATCGAATTAAGATATCATTTCATCCGAGAGCATGTGGAGAATGGGGATATCAACTTAAGTTATGTCTCTACAGATAAGCAAATAGCAGATATATTCACGAAGCCGCTGGATGAGACCAAGTTCTCCTTCTTCAAGACAGAACTTGGAATGCTCAACATGGAATATTGATCAAACAAAGGATAAGAGAAGAAGATAAGTAAATTTACTTAAATTTTATCTTATTTTTATGTTCTAAAATGAAGCACAGGCATATCCTTTGGAGTGAAGAAAAATCAAAGATGAAAATTTCAAGTCATCATTAAACTTCTCGAGAAATGAAGTGAACATCTCGAGAAATGACTTGCTGTTCTTTGAAGATAAAATATTTCGAAAAATTTGACTTCATCTCTCGAAAAATGAACTCACACTTCTCGAGAAATGGGTAATCTCTCGAGAACCTTCTCAACCTCTCGAGAAATGTCTTATACTTCTCGGAAACTTTATTCTCAAATTTTCGAGAATATGAAGAGCCAGGTACGCGTGAACTTTATCTTCTTTAACTTAATTAAAACCAAATTAATTTTCACATCAGAATCACACTATAAATAGAGTCTCAAAATGAATTAAGAGGTCACGCGAAGTACTTCCATTTCCTCTCGAAAAGTGTCGTCGGTTCATCTCCTCTTACGCAAAATCGACGTTCCAGTTCGCCCTCAGAAGGATCTTTTCTAGTTCCAGCCCTCATTTCAAGTTCTCCTCTCGATCAATGGCTCCGTCAGGAAAACCTAAGATTGGAGTCGGCAGTGAACTCGTGCGAGAAGGTCTCCAGTCTATGTCAAATGAGTTTCAAAACCTTTTTTATCTGTTAGACGCAGCAGGACTGTCATTCGTACTAGAACATCAATGTCGAATTCTATTTCAAGAGGTAGAGGATCTGTTTATCAATGTAAAAGTTCACAAAAACGGAAATAGGATGAAATCTATGGTTGGAAATTTCAAAATCAAGATTAATCCAAAATCTCTTTCCAAGTATTTGAAAGTTCCATTGGAAGAAAATGAGGATACTCTAAGTAATGAGGATTGGGCTCATGCCCTAATCTTTTGTGGGTTAGATAAAGGAACTTCAATCATTCGTAGACAAAAGATGAGCGATGTTGGAAAATTGTTAGTGGACATTATTTCAAAGGTTTTACTTTGTCATACTGGCAGCCTGGGTCATGTCTCTTCAGATGTTTTCAGTTTAGTAGCAATAGTGGTTTGTGGAAAAAGGTTCAGCTGGGCAGACTTTTTATTCAATAAGATCAAAGAAAGCATATTGAGCCCCAATTTTGCAAGAATCCTGACACTCTATTTAAATCAGCTGGATCCAGTTGTGTTTGACATGTCCAAAGGAGCTATTATTCATCATTTGAAGAAGGTAGATGTTGTCACAATGAAGAGGTGGAATATCAGAATTAATAAGCCAGCTGCAGGTGCAGGTCCCCAGGGGGAGCCTATTACTTCAGCTCAATCAGTTCCTGAATTTGAAGCTCCTGCTCCTCCTCCTCCAGAAACATCAGCAACTCCAGCTCCACCTCCAGCTCAACTCAGTTCATTTCCAGATCCAGATCCATCTCCAGCTCCACAAGACACCATTCCTTCAGCAGAACCAAATACAGTTCCTTCTCCATCAGCTCAGGATCCTTCAGAACAAGTTCCTTCAGATCTAGCTCCTTCCAAAACTCCATCAATCCCAGATAATCAAGTCTTGTCAGATACTCCTATGGAAACTATTGTTCTTTCACAAGATCAAGGGGATCATTTCTCACCTCCTCCAGCTTTAGATGAAGACAGAATTGATTCCACCATAGCAGATGTGGTAGGTGAAATACTTAAAGGTGCTGATGATGTGCTTAGCACTAGTGACCACATGGGTAAGTCAGGAGCAGATTTTGATTTTACTCTAGAAGGAGATGATGTTTCAGTGCATGTTTCATCTCCTCCCCCAGTACATATTGAGGGGGAGCAAGATCCTTGCTCAGAAACAAACAAGGAAGCTCAGGAAAAGATTGTTGTTTTATCTCCTGTGAAGCTCCTAAGTTCAGTTGTTCTTGAAGATCTACCAGAAGAAGCTCTGCCAATCCCTCCTCCTCCATCTCTTTTTGATGAACATTCAATTCTTGGTAAAATTGAACTTATGCTTCAAAGACAAAGTGCCAAAATAGATTACTCCTTCAAAGAAGTTCATGCAAGAATATCTGATGTTGAAAAGGAAATGTCAAAGAAGTTGAAAGAATTCAAAACCAGTTCAGATCAACTAAAAGAGGTTGTTATTCAGGGAGGAAAGGCTATTGATCACACCATAGCGGGTGTAGCCACAGTGCTAGCTGAAGTTATTCAAGTAAGAAAAACTCAAGAAAACATGGCTTCAAGGGCTGAAGATAATACTTTCAAAGTTATTGATGAAGTTGGCCAGTTTAAGGAATCTATTCTCCAAACCCTCTCTGTAGAAGTCAGAAAGGGGGAGGACAAGTTGATAGGATCAATTGATGAGAATTTATTTGCATTTCATAATCATATGAGTGAGAAGTTTGATCAACTGTCTCAGGGAGTCCAGAAGCAGGTAGCTGATATCAAAGAATTCACACAAAGGTCTACCACTTGGCTTCATAGTGAGATCTTTCCAGACTTGGGCATTGACCCTGCTGTTCCCCCTCCTCAGTATGAGCCTCCTCAGTTCTCTCCAAGACAAGCTGTGTCTTCTGATGTAGAAGTTGCTTCTTCTAAGCAAGGTTCTAGAAAAAGAAAATATGGTGAAGGACCTTCTGCTAAGAGATCAGTTCCTGAATCTAGTTCAGCAGGCTCTGGCAAAGCTGCTGCTACTGATCCTGTGAATTATCCAGAGATTTGGAGTCCTATTTCAAAGGCTATCATTCTTGATTCACTCAGATTAGTTGAAGAAGGAGGAATGCAAGTTCAAGACTATTACAGCTCTTCTGAATGGAAACTTTATCAAACCAGCAAGACCAAAAGGAGATTACATTACAGGATATATAAGTACAATGATCCTACAGCTCCTCCAGCTCCTCCTAAGTACCATCCTAAACCTTTTGCATACTTCAAAAGACAGGAACAGAAAAGAAGAGACAATGCCAGAGGTTGAAGATCATCAAATTCTATTGTCATATGCTTGTGTGAACTTTAATTCATTAGACAATCTTAAATCTAAATATAGTTTTTGATTCTGATGTGACAATCATGTTCTTATATTTAGATATTGCTCTTAATGTTCTTTCTTGTATGTTCTTTTTATATTTAATATGGCTACAATTCATCTTGGTAAGAAGGGTTCTGACTTCTACAAATAGGGGGAGATTGTTGGGTATTGTATCCACAATAGCCTTGATTTGTAGAAACTCAACTTTGAACCAAGATTGAATTGTTTGTGTATTTGATATGCTTTTCTAGTAATGCTCTTGCAGGTTCACTTTGCAAAGTGTAGACCAATGTCAGGTCACAATGGGTCAATAAGCACAGTCTCATGCAATGTAATTCTTCATTGTGTGAGGTATGGGGTTGACTCATGTGTGGTCTCTCAATTGGGATATACTTTATGATCAAGACATTAAAGTTTCAAAGCTTAGGTGTGCAGCATTGGCCTGAAGACAAAAGAAGAAATTTGTAACACCCCAAAGCTGGTAGTTCCGCGAAGTAGGCGGAGTGGTAGTGCGGCACGTGAAGCAGGCTAGAATTTTCCCTGTCTGCTCTTAGCGCACGATCAGTGGCCTCATCGCGCACGACCAGTGATCGTGTGCCAGCGATCGTGCGTTAATTCAGAAGAGAATCGAGTTCTGTCTCGGACAGTGCGCACGACCATTTCCCTCTTCGCGCACGACCAGTGATCGTGCGCCAGCGATCGTGCGCTTATTAGCAAGAATTCAGAGTTCTGTCCCGGATAGTGCGCACGACCATTGCCCTCATCGCGCACGACCACTGACCGTGCGCCTGTGATCGTGCGCCCTGTTTATTCTGTTCCGCGATTTTGAGCGGAGAAGAAGATCGGGCCGTCCAAATCTTTTGAGATCTGATCCGATGGCTAGGATTAGATGCTGGAGGCTATTAGGGCTTATGAGAGGAGATTAATCCTCATTATTTTGAGGTGTTTCTCTCTCCTAGGCTAGAGGAAGAAGAAGGAGGCAAGGAAGAAGAAGGAAGATCCCGCCATTGACGGAGCTCCGGAGCTCCGTTTCGCGAGCCGTTTCCAGATTTGGAGAGTGCAGCCCGGTGCGGTCGTTTCTCCCCGTATAGAATCTCGGATCCATGGCGAAAAAGAAAGCGCCTAGGGTAACGATTCTTCCTCCCGAACTTTGGACTTGTATTTGTCCATTCATTCCTCTTTCTATGCTTGCATGAGGTGTCTCTTTCACCAAATGGGTGAAGTGTAGGATTTCCTCAAGTTCTTCGGAACTCCGGGTAGATTGTGTCCGTCCCCGGCATTATTGCATGTAGAAAATCCGGTAGTCGTGCGGATTTAGGCATTTTGTGTGAAGCCTATTCGTGGCCGTGAGCCCGAATCGGTGATGCTTGATTTGCGACGTTGCATTTAGGTTAGGCCTAGAATGCGTGCCGGAGAATGACTCCGTGAAATCTTCTATAGTATTGCGGGAATTAAGCGTAGGCGTCTTGCGAAGATCCTAACGAAAGCCCCATGCTTTGAGAGTTGGATGAAGGCAAACCTTCACCACGAAATTGATGCGGAGCGAGTTGTATCTCCTTTTTGGTTACGTGTAAAGCCTATGTCCTCGTGAAGGCTTGGGTGTTGTAACTTATGTTTTGTGTAGCACTAGCAAGTGCTAAACCCTTACGGGCCGAGGTGATGTCATACCCGCATCGTATGTGTGAACTCGACGATGAGAGCTCGGGAATTAACTGAACTGAACCCGTTCCCATGCAGTATCGGTAAAGGGATAGTTGTCTCTCGTAAAGCCGTGTGATCGTGGGAGAGGTCGCGGAAGGTGTTTACCTAGACGGGCCATAAGCTCTTTTCCCATCTCAAGTTTCCGGACTCATGATGGTGTTGGTGCTCGGGAAGAAGTACCTTTGATCCATGCCTTGTGAGCATGGAGCGTGCGGTTGTTGTACCCACGTCTGTGATAGAATGATGTCATGTTTAGCCTCATGCGGTGGCTTAGGCGGTTGTGGGGAACCTTCGGGTGAACCCAACCAACATCATGTGCATACCTAGGTTCCCTTCTTTTGATGCTCAACTTAGAAGATTGATTGTGCTTGAAACCTCACATCGTGTAGTTGCACTTTCTTTATATTAGTACTTGTGCTAGTATGGCTTGCTTGCAGGGTAGAAGCTCCGCCACCCCGGGTAAGGGGTGGGGTCGTTATAATTTGGTCAGCTGTGCTGACCGTTACCTTGTTTGCCACCGCTTGGTGGAATGTTCTTATGCAGGTGCAGGTGAGCCTAGCGGGAAGTAGCGGGCGTTGGCCCTTTTGCTGTGTTGGCCCTCGAAGGCCAGCCTTTTTCCTGTTTTCTCATGTATTGCCGGCCTGCGTGCCGATGTATGCCTTTTTGGAGTTTTGTACATTGTTTTGATGTAAGGCCCTAAGGCCGTAACTCTTACTTCTGGACTCATTCCTATGATAGTGGACATGTCTTTTTGAATGGTTTAATTAATGCTTCCGCTTACGTTTTCGTACTCTCGTTTTGTTGTTACTTTTCTGGTTATCACCTTTTAACTCCTAGCTAGTGTGGTTTGTATGGCGTGGGGTCCCGGCCGGACCTGCTGTTATACTTTTCGTACTGGCAGGGTGTTACAATTTGGTATCGGACTTAAGGCGTCGATCCGTAGTTTAGCGAATTCGGGACGAATTCCTTTTAAGGGGTGGTGCGCACGGGCTGTGCATTCACCTAGAACGACAAAAACTAATAAGAATGTCCACTTAGGAATGAAAAAACATACTTGTTTGCGGAACCTGAGCGTTCCATGATTGATGTTTGATATGTTTTGAGTCACTAAATCGTGCCTTGCATGATTATAGGTGATTGGAAGTGGTGCGGGGCAGTCTCGACCCCGTAACACCGCTGATAGTAGTGGGTCGGCTGAAGTGCCAGCGACCGCTCCTTCGGCTGAGATGATCAGAGTGGTCACAGAAGCGGTCTTGGCTGCACAAAATGCATGGCTAGGAAAGCTGGTACAGCCTCCCAGTCTTATTGTAGCCCCGGTTCCGACGAGGGCAAGTGAGCCAGAAGCGGAACCGCAATTGTGCTATCAACTGTTAAAGTACTTTCTGAGCCTCAACCCTCCATCCTTCGCGGGGACCGAATCTCCTGTGAGAGCTGCTGAGTGGTTGTCAGAAATAAAGAAGACTTTAACGTCAATACTTATAATTAAGGATATGTTGGTAGCCTTGGCCACCTTCCTACTTATAAGAGAAGCAAGACTTTGGTGGGAAGAGGAGTTGGTGCACAAGTTTGGTGGGAGACAACTTACCGAAATCTCTTGGGAAAACTTCCATGAGTCATTCCTTCTAAGGTACATGCTCTCATCAGGGCATTTGGCACTACAGAACCAGTGCTTGCACCTGGAGCAGGGAGCACACTCGGTGGATGAGTACCTGAATGAGTTCATCAGTCTGGGTCGTTATGAGAGGTCTATGTGGGAAGATGAGGAGACCAAGGTCAACAAGTTCTACAATGGCCTGCGAGATGACCTAAGACAAATGCTTGTGGGTCCAATGTTACTTGGCTTCAACGTCTTAGTGAAAGCAGCAAAATCTCTAGAAATAGAAATGAAGAGTATGCCACGCGCGAATGACTTCAATGAGTTACATGCGCCGACCTCTCAATCCAAGTCGGAGTTCAGAAGAAACAAGAGGAAGTCTAGGTTCGCGGAACCAGCTCCTTCTAATATTTTGGGAGCCACGACCGTGCGGGGACCTATTGCGTGTTTCACCTGCGGGAAGGTGGGGCACAAAGCCGCGGTGTGTCGAAGTGGTCCTCCAAAGGCAAAAAGCGGAGAAGTGGACTATGCTCGTGCGATGGGTTCAGCTGCTATAGAGAAAGGAAAGGCGGTGGAGTCTTCGACTCCCCAATATTCTTTAACCCAGCCGAGAGTCTACTCTTATGGCCAGCAAAAGGTCGTTCATCAATGCGATGTTGCCACAGGTATGGATGATCATCTCTTAATATGATTTCTACCCTGTGTGCGGTTAAAGATTTCATTGTATCCGATGACAACAAAATTTTATGTTTTGAATTTGTGTGCAATTAGGCCTTGTCCTAATTATCGGCTATCCGACGAAAGCTCTGTTGGTGTGGGAGCATCGCTCTCTTATCTGTCTAAGGACTTCGTGTTATGAATCGGAGTGTCGTTTACCTTAGTCAAGGATAGATTAGAGGTAATGCTGCCCAATAGATCTCGGGTGAGCGCGGTTAGGAGAAGCTGTGAAAAGGCGCGAAGATATTCTTCACCTTGTTGAAGGATTCGGGGCCTAAGACCAGCCTTGGTGTTGTCCTAGTAGTAGCAGATCAAACTGACAGAGAAGAACCGTTATCCGATTCCGAGAATCGACGACATTTTGGTATACTCTCAGTCGGAAGAGGAGCATGTAGAGCATCTGCACGCAGTCCTGAGCACCTTGAGGAGGAGTCAGCTATATGCCAAGTTCTCCAAGTGCGAGTTTTGGCTACCGTCAGTGGCATTCCTTGGTCATGTTGTTAGTGGCGAAGGAATTGCAGTCGATCCGTCGAAGATAGAAGCGATCCAAGCGTGGCCTTTGTTGAAAAACGTAGCGGAAGTCCGAAGTTTCTTAGGACTTGCCGGCTATTATAGGCGCTTTGTGGAAAACTTCTCGAGGATCGCACTTCCTCTCACAAAACTGACTAGGAAGGATCATAAGTTCGTTTGGTCGCCCGAGTGCGCACGAGCTTTTGAAGAGCTAAAGAGTCGTCTGATCACGGCGCCCACCCTATGCTCGCCACAGGGTACGGAAGGCTTTGAAATATATAGCGACGCCTCAGGAAGTGGGTTGGGTTGTGTCCTAGTGCAGTTCGGGAAGGTAATTGCCTACGGCTCCCGGCAACTGAAGGTTCACGAGAGGAATTACCCGGTCCATGATTTGGAGCTAGCGGCCGTGGTTTTTGCCCTCAAACTTTGGAGGCACTATCTATATGGCGTGAAGATCGATATCTTTACCGACCATAAGAGCCTCAAGTACTTACTAGATCAAAGGGAGTTGAACATGCGCCAAAGGAGGTGGATGGAGTTCCTTGGGGACTACACCTTCGATATCAAATATACTCCCGGTAAAGGAAACGTAGTTGCAGACGCGTTGAGTCGTCGGGCTCCCGCACAAGCAAATTGGATTTTGATGCACGATGAGCGTCTAATCCGTGAGCTAGAAGAAATGGAGATCATATGCATTGATAGGAGAACGTCTACTTCAGCATGCTTGAACTGGACGGAAGTTCACTACGACCTTGCCGACCGAGTTCGACAAGCATTGGAGTTGGACGAGAGCTTGAAACGATACAAAGCGGAAACCGTTGAAGGGTTAAACGCTGATTTCTCCTTCGAAGACGACCTTATGTGGAAGCAGGAAAGGTTATGCATCCCAAACGTTGGTACTCTACGGGCGGAGTTGATGTACGAGGCTCATCATACCAAGTACTCGATCCACCCGGGGAGCACTAAAATGTTTATGGATATGAAGAAACTGTTCTGGTGGCCGGGCATGAAGAAAGACATTGCCCTTTACGTAGCCAAGTGTCATACTTGCGCGTTGGTGAAAGCGGAATGTCAACGTCCCGGTGGGTTTTTGAAGTCCTTGCCGATTCCGGAATGGAAGTTTGATGATATTTCGATGGATTTCGTGCATGGATTGCCGAGATCGCAACATGGAAACGACGCCATCTGGGTGATCGTGGACCGTTTGACAAAGGTATCACACTTCATTCCGAACCGGAAGGATGATTCCGTAGAGAAGCTAGCAAAGCTCTATGTGGATAGTATCGTGAGACTGCACGGTGTCCCTCGTAGCATCGTCAGCGATCGTGGCGGGCGTTTCACATCGAAAGATTGGAGGCTTATCCATGAACTGTTGGGCACAAAATTGAAGTTCAGCACGGCCTTCCACCCGCAAACGGATGGACAGACCGAGAGAACCAACAGGACTATGGAGGATATGCTCCGAATGTGCGCTCTAGACTTTGGAAAGAGGTGGGAGGATCACCTCTATATGATCGAATTCGCCTACAATAATAGCTACCAAGCCAGCATAAAGATGGCTCCTTTCGAAGCCCTCTATGGTAGGAAGTGTCGTACGCCGTTGTCTTGGGCGGAAACGGGCGATACTAAGCTATTGAAGCGAAAGGATGTTGAAGAAGCAACTTCGACGATCCGGTCTATACGCGAAAGGCTATTGGTTGCCCAGGATAGGCAAGCAAAGTATTTCAACGCCAAGCATAGGAACTTAGAGTTTGCCGTCGGTGACCGGGTTTACTTGAAGATCAAACCGTTCAAAGGGGTATCAAGGATTCGACGCTTGAAAAAGCTCAGTCCGAGGTACTTAGGACCGTTCGAGATCGTGGAGCGTGTTGGTGATGCGGCTTATCGGCTTGCACTATCTGCAGAGCTGAGCGGTCTGCACGACGTGTTCCACATTTCAGTGTTGAGGAAAGCAGTGCAAGAGCCTACTCATATCATTGCGGTCGGCAAAGTTCCGGTTGATAGTGGGTTGTCGGCGAAAGTCAAGCCTTTACGCATCGAAGATACCGAAGTAAAGCAGCTGCGGAACAAGTCCATTCGGATGGTAAAAGTCCGGTGGGATAACTGCGGCCGAGAGGAGCTCTCTTGGGAGAGAGAGCAAGCGATGCTTGCGGAGTACCCCGAGCTATTTCCCTCAGGTAAAGTATAACTGTAATTTATGCTATTACTGTTTCCTGGATTTCGGGACGAAATTCTTTTAAGGAGGGTGGAGTTGTAACACCCCAAAGCTGGTAGTTCCGCGAAGTAGGCGGAGTGGTAGTGCGGCACGTGAAGCAGGCTAGAATTTTCCCTGTCTGCTCTTAGCGCACGATCAGTGGCCTCATCGCGCACGACCAGTGATCGTGTGCCAGCGATCGTGCGTTAATTCAGAAGAGAATCGAGTTCTGTCTCGGACAGTGCGCACGACCATTTCCCTCTTCGCGCACGACCAGTGATCGTGCGCCAGCGATCGTGCGCTTATTAGCAAGAATTCAGATTTCTGTCCCGGATAGTGCGCACGACCATTGCCCTCGTCGCGCACGACCACTGACCGTGCGCCTGTGATCGTGCGCCCTGTTTATTCTGTTCCGCGATTTTGAGCGGAGAAGAAGATCGGGCCGTCCAAATCTTTTGAGATCTGATCCGATGGCTAGGATTAGATGCTGGAGGCTATTAGGGCTTATGAGAGGAGATTAATCCTCATTATTTTGAGGTGTTTCTCTCTCCTAGGCTAGAGGAAGAAGAAGGAGGCAAGGAAGAAGAAGGAAGATCCCGCCATTGACGGAGCTCCGGAGCTCCGTTTCGCGAGCCGTTTCCAGATTTGGAGAGTGCAGCCCGGTGCGGTCGTTTCTCCCCGTATAGAATCTCGGATCCATGGCGAAAAAGAAAGCGCCTAGGGTAACGATTCTTCCTCCCGAACTTTGGACTTGTATTTGTCCATTCATTCCTCTTTCTATGCTTGCATGAGGTGTCTCTTTCACCAAATGGGTGAAGTGTAGGATTTCCTCAAGTTCTTCGGAACTCCGGGTAGATTGTGTCCGTCCCCGGCATTATTGCATGTAGAAAATCCGGTAGTCGTGCGGATTTAGGCATTTTGTGTGAAGCCTATTCGTGGCCGTGAGCCCGAATCGGTGATGCTTGATTTGCGACGTTGCATTTAGGTTAGGCCTAGAATGCGTGCCGGAGAATGACTCCGTGAAATCTTCTATAGTATTGCGGGAATTAAGCGTAGGCGTCTTGCGAAGATCCTAACGAAAGCCCCATGCTTTGAGAGTTGGATGAAGGCAAACCTTCACCACGAAATTGATGCGGAGCGAGTTGTATCTCCTTTTTGGTTACGTGTAAAGCCTATGTCCTCGTGAAGGCTTGGGTGTTGTAACTTATGTTTTGTGTAGCACTAGCAAGTGCTAAACCCTTACGGGCCGAGGTGATGTCATACCCGCATCGTATGTGTGAACTCGACGATGAGAGCTCGGGAATTGACTGAACTGAACCCGTTCCCATGCAGTATCGGTAAAGGGATAGTTGTCTCTCGTAAAGCCGTGTGATCGTGGGAGAGGTCGCGGAAGGTGTTTACCTAGACGGGCCATAAGCTCTTTTCCCATCTCAAGTTTCCGGACTCATGATGGTGTTGGTGCTCGGGAAGAAGTACCTTTGATCCATGCCTTGTGAGCATGGAGCGTGCGGTTGTTGTACCCACGTCTGTGATAGAATGATGTCATGTTTAGCCTCATGCGGTGGCTTAGGCGGTTGTGGGGAACCTTCGGGTGAACCCAACCAACATCATGTGCATACCTAGGTTCCCTTCTTTTGATGCTCAACTTAGAAGATTGATTGTGCTTGAAACCTCACATCGTGTAGTTGCACTTTCTTTATATTAGTACTTGTGCTAGTATGGCTTGCTTGCAGGGTAGAAGCTCCGCCACCCCGGGTAAGGGGTGGGGTCGTTATAATTTGGTCAGCTGTGCTGACCGTTACCTTGTTTGCCACCGCTTGGTGGAATGTTCTTATGCAGGTGCAGGTGAGCCTAGCGGGAAGTAGCGGGCGTTGGCCCTTTTGCTGTGTTGGCCCTCGAAGGCCAGCCTTTTTCCTGTTTTCTCATGTATTGCCGGCCTGCGTGCCGATGTATGCCTTTTTGGAGTTTTGTACATTGTTTTGATGTAAGGCCCTAAGGCCGTAACTCTTACTTCTGGACTCATTCCTATGATAGTGGACATGTCTTTTTGAATGGTTTAATTAATGCTTCCGCTTACGTTTTCGTACTCTCATTTTGTTGTTACTTTTCTGGTTATCACCTTTTAACTCCTAGCTAGTGTGGTTTGTATGGCGTGGGGTCCCGGCCGGACCTGTGGTTTGAAAATTCTCGAGAAGTCTAGTCCTATCATTTCTCGAAAACTTTGTTTTCCCGTTTTGACGACAAGTCCTTTCCGTCAAATTGACGTGACGTCTTTCCTCGTCTTAAGGTTGAATCGTTAGGATGTCTTCTATATAATGATTGCTCCTTATGATTGATTAAGTTTTTCGAGTTATTTTTGAGAATCAAAAGATCAGAGTTCATTTTCTCCTAACCCTAATCTGATCCAAGATCGTTGTCAGTGCCGCGCATCGCCATCGTTGGAATTCGATCGTGAGTTATCTGAAATCGTCTTCAAGTGGAAGAGGAAGGTCAATCGATCATTGCCTTACACGTTCTGATTCTATCGGATTGATCAAGACCTTAGAAGATCTGATTTGTGCCGTTTCTATTCTTCATTTTCTACATCAAGCCGAAGTCATTTCTGTCACAAGAAGAAAAGAAGATCTTCATCAAATTATTCAGATCTGTTTGTGATTTGTTAAGTATAATCTCGTTATCAATTTTATATTTGATTGTAGGAGAGATTGTTCTCCGAGTTGTAGGAGAGGTGATCTCCGAGTTGTAGGAGAGGGTTCTCTCTGAGTTTGTAGGAGATTGATCTCCGAGTTGTAAGAGTTTTGACTCTGAGATTTGTAGGATCGTTCTTGATCCGAGATTTAGTGAAGTAGTCAAGTCTAGCTGTGGTGCTAGATTGGCGAGGCCGGCAAGTGGAGTACCCAAGATCGGGGAACCACTATAAAATTCTTTGTCGTCTGTGGTTGTGGTTTGTTTTTTTTTTTGTGCGTTCTTTATTTTCAAGATTTTCAATTCCGCAAAAGACGCTGTTATCACCTATTCACCCCCCTCTAGGTGATTTTGGTGGGCATCTAGATATTTCAATATATATATAAGTATATAAATATTTATATATATATATGTATATATATAAATATATATATATATATCTATATATATATATATGTATATATATATATACATATTTATATAAACTTATATATATACTTATACTATATATATAAGTATATAGGTATATATACATATTGTTTGCCCAGAAAGCCCGCGACCTCCTCTCATGGCACTTTTTTCCCGATCTCAGCGGTCTCCGTTTTTGTGACCGCCCGGATCGCCAGCTGCCTTCTCAACCAAGAGTTTCTAAGAGTCAAGCGGTCAGAGCAGTGCGAGACCGCCAGATTGAGCGGTCTACTTGTTTTTCTTATTTTTGTTATCTGCACCCCTTCTCCCGGCCCTGGCTCTCCTGTATCCCGGGCAGCCCGTAGTTTTTAGTTCTGCCCGTTTGGGCAGCCCCCTCGTCTATAAATAGAGGGGTAGGGGTACTAGGAAAAGGACTTTTGGCTCCGGGGCTTCAGCTTACAACCTGTGTAAGCGGTCTCATTTTTTCGTGATCGCCTTTTTGTGATCGTTTTCCTTTTGTCTCAGCATCTTCTGTCTCAGTAATCTACACTTCGCAGTTTTATCCCACCCCCTTTAGTGTGAATTTTGGAGGTACCATTTTTGGCACCAACAGAACAAACACGCGACCTTCAGATTCGAAGTGTTAGGTGAACTTCAGACTTTCAAGATGGCTGATCGCCGTAGAGGTCGTCCTTTGCGGTCTCCCAGTGTTCCCCCTTCCGATCACAATCCGTTAGAAGCGATGGAGCGCCGCTTCGAGCTTCGCGTTGAGCAGGCTCTCCGCGAGGCCGCCCGAGCCAGGCAGGACGCTGCCGCTGTTCAGCAAGAGATCGCGCGGTCTCAGCAAGAGGCCGCTCGAGATCGGCAGGAAGTTGTTCGGACTCAGCAGGAGTCCGCGAAGCAGATCGAAGCCATGAACCAAGTTCTGGCCGCGATCTCCCAGAAGATCCTTCCTCAATCCCCTCAGGTCGCGACCCCTGACCGCATGGTAAGCGGTCACCCTAGCGATCATCCCGTTTTTCAGCCCGCAGCTCCTCAGCGATCTCAGCATGAGGAGTTCGCCGCCCGTCGTAATTCTTTTCGAGCCGCAGCCCAGGGGCCTCCGGCTCAGACTTTGAATTTTGAAGAAGGGTTTGCTTACCCTCAAGATCCTCCAGCTTCTTTTCTTCCTCCAGGACCTTCTGTTTTTGGGGAGCCTTCCCCCTTTACTGATGAGATTCGTCGGGATCCAATTCCTCATGGATTCAGAGAACCCCGTCTTCCTGTATATACAGGGGAGACCGACCCGATGTGTCATCTCCAAGCTTTCGAATCTGCCGTTGCCCTCAGGACCATTTCAGATGGAGTGAGGTGCAAGCTGATGGTTACCTCCTTCGATGGGTCAGCCATGGAATGGTTCTACAAGCTGCCAAGTCAATCTATCCCAAGCTTTGCCGCCTTGAGGCAAGAGCTCCTCCTGAGGTTCGCCACCGCAAAGAAAAGGAAGAGTGGTCCTGCGACCCTCTTCAAAATTAAGCAAGGAGACAACGAGACTGCAGCGCATTTCGTTGATCGCTTTCAGAAGGAGATCTTGGGAGTCAGAGACATGGATCCCGAGCTCTATATGGTGGCTTTGATCAGCGGCCTGCAGGAGGGTCCTCTGAAGTTCAAAGTCACAACCAAGGAACCTAGCTCCTATCAGGAGCTGATCAGCATTGCCAATCGCTACATAGAAGGGGAGATCAACAACCCCACCTATGTTAGCAACCTGACCAACAGAACCACTCAGAAAGGCTCTACAGGATTCTATCCTGCGGCATCTTCCTCGAAACCTCGGCAAGAGCTTCCACCTCCGGCCCCGAGAGGTAAGAATTACCGAAACAACCGCTTCAATCGAGGTAATCAATCTTTCCCACCTCAAAATTCATTTCTTCAAACTCCCGCTACTCCTGCTCCGCAAGTCACCCCCATCCACCAGATCCAGTATGCTCAACCCCCTATTCTACCCGTTCCTTCATTTTACAATGAATCCCAAGAGTCTTTCACAGACTTTGGTGTTCCCATGAATGAAGTGCTTCAAATCCTTCAGAAGCAGCCCTTTTTTAAGAGGCCAGCTCCGCTGAATTCTGATCCGAAAACCAGAAACCCTACTCTCTACTGTGAGTATCATAGAGATAGGGGTCATTTGATAGAGGATTGCAGAGCTCTCCGCCTATTTTTAGAGAAACTATTAAAGGAGGGAAAGCTCCGCGATCTCATTCAAAAGAACGATTCTGCCAAAGCTTCAACCCCCAAGGCAAGGAGGTAGCAGAAGTTCACTGGGAGTGCGAGGAAGTAGATGATGTTGGTCATCTGGGCAACATCGGTTTTCCCAACGAATGCGTGGACGCTAATGATGAAGGTGCCTTGGGCAACCTATTCTGCATCCATGGGGGTGCAGGGCCGGAGTCCTCGAGAAAAGCAAGTCTGAAGAGGGTTTACCAGTTAAAGGTTGCTGCTACCTCTTCGGCTCCGGTTCGAGGGACGGTCACTTTTGGAGATGAAGATCTTCCTCAGACCGCGAATCCATTTGATGATGCAGTCGTCATCAAAGCTGTAATCGAAAATTATACGGTGGAAAAAATTCTAATAGATACAGGAAGTTCAGTTAATGTGCTCTTCAAACCCGCCTTCGAGGCGTTGAAGACAGGTAAAACTCTCCTTTCAACTGAAGGCCCCCTCTATGGTTTTTCAGGAGAAAAGAAAGAAGTGGAAGGACTTGTCACCCTTTCTGTGGTTCTGGGAGGGATAGTGAAGTTGGTCAAATTCATAGTCGTTGACGCTCCCAGTAGCTACAACGCCATCTTTGGAAGACCCTTCCTAAATGCCTATCAAGCCATCGTCTCTACCTACCATCAAGCGGTGAAGTTCGCCTTGAATGGCAAACAACACCGAATCAGGAGCGACCCAAGGAAGGCCAGGGAATTCTATGTGAAAACGGTCAACATGATCGTGTCCTCTCCTCAAGAAATCATGATGGCTGAATTAATCGAAGCTCCTGAACAAGTTCCAGTTGCAGAAGAAATTGAGGAGGATGCAAGAGATGGAGTTCGTTTGGAACCCGCCCAAGCAACCCAGAAGGTCCAAATCAGCGAGGAAGATGAGGGCAAGGGTCTCTCCATCAACGCTGAATTATCTGAAGCTGACAAGGGTCAGCTCATTTCTTGTCTTCTGCAAAATTTTGATATCTTCGCTTGGTCGGCAGACGACATGCCTGGAGTGAGTCCAGATGTTGCTTGCCATCACCTCAACATCAGCCCAAATGTCATCCCAATCCAGCAGAGGAAGAGGACTGTTGCAACCACTTTGGCTCAACCTATCCGTGAGGAAGTGGAGAAGCTCCTGAAGGCGAAGTTCATCCAACCGATCCAGTATCCTGAGTGGGTGTCAAACGTTGTAATGGTAACAAAGCCAGGTGGAAAGTGGAGGATGTGTGTCGATTTTACTAAACTCAATAAAGCTTGCCCCAAGGATTGCTATCCCTTGCCTCAGATAGATTCTTTAGTGGATTCTGCGGTAGGTTATTCTTTTATGAGTTTTTTAGATGCTTTTTCAGGTTATCACCAAATCAGGATGCATAAACCTGATATACCGCACACTTCGTTTATCACAAATGATGGTTGCTTCTGTTATCTCGTGATGCCTTTTGGGTTGAAAAATGCTGGAGCAACTTACCAAAAAATGATGGATACAGTTTTCAAAAATCAGAAGGCAAGAAACCTTGAGGTATATGTCGATGACCTCTTGGTGAAAAGCAAATCTTTCTCCTCTCATCTCAAAGATCTCTCTGAAACTTTTGCAACCCTACGAGCCTTCAATATGAGGTTGAATCCATTGAAGTGTGTTTTCGGAGCAAACAGAGGTAAATTTTTGGGTCACCTCCTCACCCCAGAAGGGCTAGAACCAAATCCAGACAAGGTAAAAGCTATCTTGGAAATGCCACCTCCCAGAACCCCAAAAGAAGTTCAACAGTTGGGAGGGAGAATAGCAGGCTTGAGTCGATTCATCTCCCGGTCAGGGGATAAAAGTGCACCATTTTTTAAGACTCTCCGGGGAGGAGCCAGGTTCGAATGGACTCAAGAGTGTGATAATGCTTTCAATCAGCTTAAAAAGCAGTTGACTTCAATTCCTCTACTCCAAAGTCCGCGAGGAGGGGAAGATCTTTTTCTTTATTTGGGAGTTGGCACCGATGTTATAAGCTCTGTTTTGGTCCGAGAGGAGAAAAAGAAACAATTTCCAGTTTACTATGTAAGTCGAATTCTGAAGAGTGCGGAGACTCGCTACCCGATCCTAGAGAAGCTAGCTTTGATGCTTGTAATTTCAGCAAGAAGATTAAGACCGTATTTCTAAGCTCATTCGATTTTAGTCGTCACTGATCTTCCATTAAAGGGTGTCTTGGAGAAGACGGAGCATTCAGGCAGATTGGCAAAGTGGGCAATTGAGCTCAGTGAGTTTGACATATCTTATGTTCCAAGAATCGCAATCAAAGCTCAAGTCTTAGCAGACTTCATGGTGGATGCTAAAGAAGTTGAATCGCAGAAGGGGGTCGGAGTACCCCTTGCCTGGAAAATCTTCGTGGATGGAGCCTCAGGGAAAAATTCTTCCGGGGCAGGAGTTATCTTAATCAACCCAAATGGAGTAAGGCTGAATCAAGCACTGAAGCTCTATTTTCAAGTGACAAACAATCAAGCGGAATATGAGGCTTTGCTAGCCGGTCTCAAGTTTGCCAGGGAACTGGGGATTGATGATGTCGAAGTTTTCACAGATTCTTTGGTAATGGCTTCTCAAGTAAATGGGACTTTCGAGACTAAAGATAGTATCTTGAAGCAGTATTTGACTCTGGTAAAAATTGAGGTTGGGAAGTTCAAAAGCTTCACTATCAATCATATCCCAAGGGGTGAGAACGTGGAAGCGGATGAGTTGGCAAAATTTGGGCTTCTTTCAGGGGGAACAACTTCAGAGTTGTTTCGCCCGGCAATTGAGGAAGGAGAGGTCATGGAGATTGATCAGCATCAGTCTTGGATAGATCCGTTTGTTCTTTATCTTTCAACTGGAGAGCTCCATTCTTCAATAAAGGATAGGAAAAGGTTTAAACGGAAAGCGGCTAACTATTATCTTGTTGCAGGAGTGCTTTATAGGAGAACTTTCCTTTCACCACTAGCACGGTGTGTTTCGGAGGAGGAGATTCCAACGGTCCTTCAGGAGGTCCATTCTGGAGAATGTGGAAGTCACTCTGGAGCCAGGACATTGGAAAAAAGAATTCTAAGGCAAGGCTACTTTTGGCCCCAGATGAGGAAGGATGCGGAGAAATTTGCTAAGAAATGTGTAAAATGCCAGAAGTTTGCTCCTCTCCAAAATCAGCCGGCTCAACAGCTCAAGTCAATAGCAACTCCATGGCCATTTGCAGTTTGGGGAATGGATTTGATTGGGCATTTTCCTATGGCAAGCGGGCAACGTCGATATATAATATTTATGATCGACTACTTCAGCAAGTGGATAGAAGCAAAGGCATTGGCCAAAATTACCACTCAAGCCGTGAAAAACTTTATTTGGGGAGAGATAGTATGTCGACACGGGATTCCAATGGCAATCATCACGGATAATGGTTCTCAATTCAACAATTCAACCCTTATTAGTTTCTGTAAGCAAATTGGCATTGAGCTACGTTTCGCTTCCGTACATCATCCTAGAAGCAATGGGCAGGTAGAGGCCGCCAACAAACTCATCATAAATCTCTTGAAAAAGAAGGTAGAAAACGTTAGGGGTAACTGGGCAGAACAACTACCTTCCGTTTTATGGGCCTTGAGAACAACTCCGAGCTCAGCTACTGGGGAAACTCCGTTCAAATTATCACACGGTTCCGAAGCCCTTATTCCGGTAGAATTTGAAGTGAAAAGCCCAAGAGTATTATTGGCTCAACAAAATCAAATCGAGTGGATGGAAGGAAATGATGAAGAGTTAAAATGCAGCCTTGATTTAATTGAGGAATTAAGAGACACTGCAATCATCAGACAGGAAGAGGTGAAAAGAAGAATGGCAAGGTTGTTCAATAAAAATGTAAGAACCAAAGAATTCGCTGTTGGAGATCTAGTCTTGAAAAAAGTAGATACAGCGGCAAGAGCTGGTTCAGTTGGAAAGCTTAATCCAAATTGGGCAGGGCCATTCGTGGTAAAGAATGTGCTTAAAAATGGTGCTTACCATCTCCAAACTTATGAAGGAGAAGAGTTGCCTCATTCCTGGAGCGGAGATGATCTTAAGCTTTTCTTCTCTTAAAATGTTCGTATCTAATTCACTCATTCTTTGTTCCTAACTCTTTTCTTTTCCTAAAATATCACGCAGGTATCACCAAAGCTTTCGCAATATAAGTAATGGATGACAAGTCTTAAAAATAAGTTGATTTTTGAAGAGCCAAAAAACCTGTCAAGTGAGATATCGACGGATCCTACTATCTTCCCCCTTGACTTGTTAGCTCGACGTGTAATTCTGCCAGGACCACAGATGTCGGGGAGATTTCGAATCTGTGTAGCAGTAGCTCGCCAAGCTCGAGCGGTGGAAGTTTAGGATACCGGGTCCTTGCTGACATCTGGCACACCTAAGCGTTTCAAGGAGGTCTAGGTGGCTGGCTCAGCTCTGTCATGCATCGAAAAGGACATTGTTACAATCTTAATGATCTTTCAGGGAAAGCAATGTCGGTGTAGCCTCCGCGGCATGACCACACCTGCCCTACCGATCATTTCGATTTGTAAGTCTCGAATACTCGTTGAAGCGTGGTTAGGTAAGGGGCGGCAAGAAATATCTATGACCGTCACCTGAACCTTGGATTGGCAAATTTGCAACAAACTCAGCAATCCTTTAAGAAAAGAAGTGTCGGTATAGCCTCCGCGGCATGACCACACCATCCCTTTGGGTCATTTTCAAGATCCATTCCTCTATTTTTATCATAGAGGACTTATTCATTCCTTTGTATTGGGATCGGGCGGTCAGCAGTTTATGAGACCGCATGTTCTTCTATCTTCAAAGGGTGATGTCATTTATAAATCGTCGGGCATGACTTTTTCAGGGTAATTGAGGCCGCTATTCAGAAAGCTCTCGTGACAACTTGACAGAGCTCGACCCGGTCTCAATGAGATCAAGATTCTAGTATTCCCTGTTTCCCATCGAGTTGGGTTTCCTTCAAAAAAGGCCGGTCTGGATATAATGTGATCGCTGATCTGGAGATTTATGAAGCTTTTTTATAATCTTGGTTATCAAGGGGCCATCAAATGGATTTCCTGTCGTTTGAGCGCCGATCACTCTGAGTCTAATATGTTCAAATCATCTTCTTGTAGTTTCCTCATATTGCGATCTATTGATCTGGTTATCTCGAGGTCGCAGAGTAGTTCCTGTTTATGCAGAATAGTTTTTCTTTTAAAGTCTTTGGTGTTTTTTCCAAGAGATCGCTACTTGGAGTTTTTTAATGATAAAAATAAAAATTATGATAAACTCAAGGCATTGAGATCGAATACCAAATTTAAATTCAGAAGAACAAATAAATATATGCATCAAGAACAAACTTATTCATCTAGGCAAAATCCAACAGATCAAATTTTTATATATATTCTAGAATGTCAATTACAACAAGACCGCTCGGTCTCCAAAAAGGAAAAAGGGATTATAATTAACTCTCTCTTTGATCTTTTGGAAGACCACTCGCTTGAAGAAGAAGAATCGGTTTCTGTAAAAGGTTCTTCTAGACTATTCCCAGGAATTCTAGATCCAGAGCTTGAGCTCGAACTGGAATCTAGACCAAGGGTATAGCGGCTTCCGCTCTCTTCGTCTTCAATCACTACATCTTTCTCTTGACCTGCGGTCTCATCAGCAGCATCAGCAGATCCTTCAGCAGCATCAGCAGATCCTTCAGCAGCATCTGCGGTCTCTTCAGCGGTCATAGATTGTTCTTCAATTCTTTGCGCCGCGTCAGGGAAGAGATCGGCAAATGTGACGTCCTTATATTCTTCAGTAAAACCACCGCGGTTACGAACCTCATCCAGCACCTGGTCGGCGGTCTCTTTTATATGGTGCATCAAAGCCCTCTGGAAAGCAGGATTCTCAGGGTCGTAAGCCGTTTTTTCAGATTGCTGCAAAAGAGATATATGTTAGACCGCACGATCACAGGTAACACATTCATGAAACATAAGAAAAATTCTCACTCTTCTTTCTTCTTGCAAGGCAGTTATTTCGTCCAGAGCGCTGCAAAGAGACCGCCCCATATGATGATTCAAGATTGTACTTCTAGCAGTCACTTGAGCGCAAAGGTCGGGAAGCGCATCGGTCTCAATATTTAATATCTCATTTGTGTTCTTTCTCCCGTACAAAGCCGAAGTGACCGCATATGCGTGCGGGTCACCTTCCCGCTCCACGAGGGTAAATCAGTGGACACCTTCACAGAATTTCCTGAGGCCGCCCATCTGAGGAGAGGTTTTCCTTTGATATCCTTCATTTTTCTTTTAAAACCCATCAAGGGAAAAACTTGCTCGGCGGTCTCAAAAGTTACGCCGAACACGTCGGCCTCACGCTTCAGCCTCCTCTCCCTCTGAGTAAGAACTTCTGCTGCTGGGGAGATAGGGTCAAGCGCAGGGACCGCAAAGCTCGCTAAAAAGTAAAGAAAAGGTTTTAAAAAGCATTCAAAAGACATAAAAGGAAATTATTCGAGACCGCAAGAAAAAACTTACTTTCAGCAGGGGCGATCTCGGCGATCTCAGGCCAGATCGCTAGATAATAAACAAGATCGATCCTTTTGCCCGCCAAAAAGGCTAGAATCTTCAGCTCTTCCTCTGAGACCGCCTTTATCTTCTTAAAAATGCTGTCAGGTCGCGGAGAGGGTGAGCTCCTGAGACCGCCAAGGTCACCTTCAAAAACAAGGAATCTTTCTGTCCAGAAAGAAATTTTATTAGGAAGGTTCAGAATCTTAATTCCATCTGCTGAAAAATACATCAATCCTTTAAATTCTTCTTTCTTTCTGCCTTCTTTCAAAATCTTTGCGGTGAAGGTTGCACGGAACAAATTCATTGTGAATTTCACTCTTTCCGATCTCAAATAATTGATGAAGACGTTAACCAGACCGATGGAGTTCGGAGCCAGCTGGGCGAGCACGAAGCCATAATATTCCAAAATTTCTAACCACTCCCAGGGGAGTGGAATCCTCAGCCCATTATCAAAATGATCGATGGGAATGATAAACTTTTTCTCCTCGACAAAATTTAGCCTTTCTTGCTCAGTTGGCGGTCTCACAACCACCTGAGTTTGGATCATATATTTCTTTATAAATTCAATATACTCATCCTTTGATAAGCGTCCTTGTTTGTGATCGGCGTTCAGGAAGATAGTAGCAGAAGAAGCACGAGCGGACACCATATTTAGTAATCGCTGAGACCGGAGCTTGTAGCGCAATCAAGAAGGCATAAAATGAATGTTATGGAGGTAGCTATTTATAGAAGACGAAGGGTCATTTCGTAATCATTACCTCTTGCAGATCGCCCAGAAGAAAAAGGTTCAGACCGCTCGACCTGTGCAAAGTCACGCAAAAGCATGCTATGACTGGCGATCTCAATCAAATAAAGCGCAGCAGCAATACAGGCAGTCCAAGCATAAAGACCAAGATTATATAAATCAAAGACCGCACAAAGCATAAAATAAAAAGGTCACAAAAACAGATGGAACATTAATAGTAAAAATATTACAAGGCAAAATGTTTAGAATTCAGAGACCGCTCGGTCTCAAAACAAATAATCATCTCCTAGAAGGCCTATTTCTTCCTACATGAGCAGCGACATCTTGCATATCATTCACTGCGGCCATAACTGACACCAAACTGTGATTGGCCAGCATCGCAGACCGGTGGATCTTCGACATCTCCTTGTCCACCTGCTCCATAGGAATCAGAACAATCTCAGGTTGCGGTCTCTCCGATGGATGATCGCCAGAGGTACCCGGTCGCATCATTATCTTTCCATGGCCGCTACCTCAGCCTCTCATTTTCCGCGGACAGCGCCGCAGCTTTTCCCTTATAGTACTCAGTCTCTTTTTCGGCTTTCTTAAGAGCTCGAGCGATCTCTTCAACTCTCAGATCGCATTCTTCACGAATCCTCTTCTCATTAGTACGCAGTTTTTCTTCAAGACTGCGAATCTGATCGTTCTGAGTTCGCTCTCTCATCAGCATAGAGCGAACATCCTCAAACATCGGGTTAAGGATGTTGGTTAACTGAGGGGAGATCTCAATGTGCTGAGGAAGCTCTCCCTCCTCGATCTCAACATTTTCATTATCTGCGGTCACAAGAGATTGGTTACTTCAATCATGAGCATACAGTCAAATAAGCTTTTTTAAATGAACAGAAAAGTACTTGGAAAGAAGTTAAGACCGCAGTCACGTAAAGCTCTTTTGGTATCTTTAGTGACCGCGGGATCTGCGGTCAGAGAAAGACGATCTGATCCCCTTAAGCGCTCCAGATCCATTCTTTCCAAATCTCTTTTCTGTGATTTTTCCCCCTCTTTTCTTCTCCTTTTTAATTCTTCATTACTTAAGAGGATGTCATCGGTCTCAATAAAAACGATCCCATGTTTTCTTTCAGGAGAAGCAGAGCGAACTATAGGTAATGAAAGGAACTCGACCGGCTGAGGAATCATTTTATACTTACCAGATCGCATAATCGAGACCGCCGCCGCACGATCCGCTGCAGCCTTGTTCAAACGATCTCCCTGAAGAGAATCAGTTGGGAGACCGCTAGAAAGTGCAGCCTTCTCCTTGGCGATCTGCAATCTCTCCGCGATCTCCTCCTCAGTATTTTTATTCACTGCGGTCTGCAAGACCACAGCCTTTTCCCTCTCTTCAACGACCAGGGCCGCTTTTTCCTCAGCAATCCTGACCGTTTCCTTCTTCCTCTCCTCAGCGATTAGAGTTGCCTTCTCCTCGGCAGCCCTGAATGCCTCTTTCTCCCGTTCCTCCTCGGCGGTCCTAGCCGCTTCCTTTTTCTTCTCTTCCTCTTCTTTCTCCTTTTTTCCTCTTTTCTCCCTTTCCTTATCCTTCCTTTTCTTCTCATCAGCCTTTTTCTTCTGCATCTCTTCTTTCTCCTTCTTCTTCTTGTCTTCCTCCCTCGCCTTGATCGCTCTGTCAGAGATCTCCTTCTCCCTATCAGCGATCTCCTTCTCAACAGCAGCATTTCTAAGAGCAGAAGCTTCAAGGGGATCCGACACCTGCAGCGATGAAAAAGACGAATTATTAGAAGAAGATTCATCAAGATAGGCGATTAATTCGGAATCATCCTCTCTTGATAAAACTGAGATCGCAGGAAGGAAGGAGGGATCGCCCTTAACGTTTACCTTGGAAGTTTCCACAATGACCTCCGGATCGGTAGATTCAGACAGTGTGATCGCCTCCGGGGCGATCACATCTTCTTTTTCTTCTTCATTTTTTCTGCTTCTTTTATAAGTTAAACTGGAAGGGCTTGAATCTTTTCTCTTCTTGTTCTC
Organism: Dactylorhiza incarnata; assembly: GCA_033032865.1. Classification (NCBI taxonomy): domain Eukaryota; kingdom Viridiplantae; phylum Streptophyta; class Magnoliopsida; order Asparagales; family Orchidaceae; genus Dactylorhiza; species Dactylorhiza incarnata. Next base: position 9,196 of record JAWHQI010002268.1, on the reverse strand, counting down.
AGCAACTTCCACGCGATCAGCAATCTTTTGCCTTAGAGATTCTGCTTCGGCATGTTTTTGACGCAGACCGGCCAGAATGGTTTCTGTAGAAGCGGTCTCGGGTGGCTTGGAAGCTGTTTGATCAAGCATTTCCAAGGATTTCTGACAGTCAAAGGAAATGGAAAAATTAGATAATTTCAACACAGGATCTGAAGAAGCTTTAGATGGCTCAGAGATAACAGAGACCGGCGCAACTGAACTCTCCGGAAGTTCAGATTTCTTCGGAGATCGGGCGGTCCCCTTTGAAGCGCTCGCTTTCGTCAAGATCTTTGGCGCTTTCTTCCCTTTCTTTGAGCTAACATTTTCTTTTTTCCCAGGAGAGTTTGCTTTTGATGGAAGAGTTTTTAAGAGGTCAAGCATGGTCATCTTAGCAGGAGATCGCGCCTGCCAACTTTTCAGTGACCGCTTGAGAATTGGGTTTTCACAATATCTCGGAATATGAAGATATCAGCCGGTATTTATAGATCAAGATGCATTTATGACGGCCGCGGTCTCCACGGTCAGAGTTAACATTTTCGAAGTTCCAGGCGCAACTTAAAAATGTGCGGGGATTATGTTTGCCCAGAAAGCCCGCGACCTCCTCTCATGGCACTTTTTCCCGATCTCAGCGGTCTCCGTTTTTGTGACCGCCCGGATCGCCAGCTGCCTTCTCAACCAAGAGTTTCTAAGAGTCAAGCGGTCAGAGCAGTGCGAGATCGCCAGATTGAGCGGTCTACTTGTTTTTCTTATTTTTGTTATCTGCACCCCTTCTCCCTGCCCTGGCTCTCCTGTATCCCGGGCAGCCCGTAGTTTTTAAGTTCTGCCCGTTTGGGCAGCCCCCTCGTCTATAAATAGAGGGGTAGGGGTACCAGGAAAAGGACTTTTGGCTCCGGGGCTTCAGCTTACAACCTGTGTAAGCGGTCTCATTTTTTCGTGATCGCCTTTTTGTGATCGTTTTCCTTTTGTCTCAGCATCTTCTGTCTCAGTAATCTACACTTCGCAGTTTTCTCCCACCCCCTTTAGTGTGAATTTTGGAGGTACCATTTTTGGCACCAACACATATATATGTATATATATATGTATAAATATATATCTAGATATATATGTATATATATATATATATATGTATACATATATATATATACTTATATATATATATATATATACTTATTTATACATATATATATATACATATATATTTATATATACCTATATACTTATATATATATAGTATAAGTATATATATGTATATATATATATATATTTGTATATATATACTTAATATATATATACATATATATATACATATATATATATACATATATACATATACATATATATATACATATATATATATATATATGTATAGATATATATATATATATTTAAATGTATATATATGTATATATATATATATATAAATATATGTATATATGTATATATGTATATATGTATAAATATATGTATATATAAATATATGTATAATAAGTATATATATATATGTATATATATAAATATATACATATATATATAAGTATATATATATATGTATATATGTATATATGTATATATAAATATGTATATATATGTATATATGTATAAAAATATGTATATATATATGTATATATGTAATATTAAGTTTATATATATATACATGTATATATAAGTATATATATACATATATATATGTATATATATATAAACTTAATATTACATATATACATATATATATACATATTTTTATACATATATACATATATATACATATTTATATATACATATATACATATATATATATATACTTATATACATATATATATATATTTATACATATATACATATATATACAATATATATATACTTATATATATATATATAAATATATATCTATATATATTAATTATATGTATATACTTATATGCATATATATGTATATATATACATATTTATACATATATACATATATATATACTTATATATATATATATATGTATATATATATGCTTATAATATACTTATATATATACATATGTATATATACATATATATATTAGTATATATACATATGTATATATATATGTATATATATATGTATATATATATATATATACTTAATATATATATATACATATATTTATATATATATGTATATATATACTGAATATATATACATATATATATACATATATATATATATACATATATATATACTTATATATGGATATATATTTGTATATACTTATTTATACATATATATATTTGTATATACTTATTTATATATATATACATATATATATAAGTATATATATATGTATATATATACGTATATATATATACTTAATATATATATGCTTAATATATATATATGTATATATATACTTATATATATATGTATATATATACAAATATATATACATATATATGTATATATACCTATATACTTATATATTTATATAGTATTAGTATATATATATATAAGTATATATATATGTATATTAATATATACTTAATATATATATATACATATATATATGTATATATATACTTAATATATATATACTTATATATATGTATATATATACTTATATATAAATGTATATATATAAGTATATATATATATATACATATATATATATATATTTATATGTATATATATAAGTATATATATATATTTATATGTATATATATATATATTTAGTATATATATGTATATATATATAAATATATGTATATATATATAAGTATATATATATATATATGTATATTAAGTATATATGTATACATATATATATATATATTTATATATTTATATATATATACATATATACATATATATATACTTATATATACTTAATATATATATACTTATATATATATATATAAAGATATGTATATATATGTATATATGTATAAAAATATGTATATATATATATGTATATATGTAATATTAAGTTTATATATATATACATATATATATAAGTATATATACATATATATATATATATATATTTATATATATACATATATATATACTTATATATATATATATACTTAATATATATATACATATATATACATATATATATGTATATATCTATACTATTCTATAAAGGAAAACTACCCTTTGGTGCAACATTCATAATACCCAAAATACCCTCATTTCTTTTCCTTAAAGACTACACATACTTAAATAAAAATTCAAAAAATTTCAAAAAAGGATGTCTTTTGCTGTAATTACTCCTTCCCCGCCGAAAATCACATCCCCTCACCTGCCATCTAAAATCACATCAGGCCACTTCGACGTCATTTCGCTCCTTGCGGAAGGAACCTCTTTCCATCCCGCTAAAACCACATCGTTGTCCCGCTCCTCCCGCTACCCCGCCGCTCCCACTATTCCTCCAGCGATCTCGGAGTCGTCTTCCTCCGGCGACCCGGGAGTCGTCTTCCTCCAGCGAGATCTGTGAGTCATCTTCCTCCAGTTTCATCGTCCTCCCGCGAATCGCCATATTCAGTGTAATCTTCCTCCAACGACTCACCCCATTCATCCAGCGACTCACGCCATTCTTCCTCTCGCAGGTATTTCATCCTTCGCAGACGGAGACGAAGCCCTTCTCAGCATGTTCAAGCAGGCGGAGACGAAAACCCCCCGTTTAGACAACCGCATCTATCAAGGTATCCTCCAATCTTATTCTTCTTCTTCTTTTACCAGGAAGAAATTATTAATCTGCGTCATATTCTGCATCATATTAAGTCTACGCCATTTCATTCTTCTTCTTCTCCTTGGACGTTTCATCTTATTCTTCTTCCTTTACCAATAGATCTGGGCGTTACCAAGTCGGAGATGAAGCCCCGCGTTCAGACAACCGCACCTATCAAGGTATCCTCCAATATTATTCCTCTTCTTCTTTTACAAAGCTGCTGTGAAAAATTATTTGGGCGTTTCAAATTCTGCATCAGATTAGCTCTGCGCCATTTTATTCTTCTTCTTTGGGCGTTTCATCTAATTCTTCCTCTGCTTTTACCAAGTGCTCTGGGCATTTCAAATTCATTTTAGGCCCAGAATACCAACAAGATATCATGCAATCTGCTGTGAAAAATGATTTATCTCTGTTGCCTCCCCCATGTTCTCATATCTACCTCTGCAGTTACATCCTCTATCATGTGATGTTTTGATATCACTTAGCAAGCATTTCAAAGGGATTTTGCTTGCATTTTCAAAACCTTGGATTTGGGGAACTTATATTGATGAATCATTAAAACTGAATGCGCCTTATATTACTTGCAGGACAATTTGGAAATCAAGTCAGAAGAGGAACTTGATGACAACGAAGGGCACATTGGTTTTCTTCCGATCTATCATAATCCTATCAAAGTTTTATAATATTGCGATTTCATATATACTACCAAGATAATCATAGTTTAATTCAATGGTCTACATTTTTTGACTAATAATTTGTTTCCCAAATTTTATTCATATTTATTTCAACAAGTAGAAGATGGTTTTACATTTTTCATAGTTTTGAGGAACTTGATGACAACGAAGGGCACATTGGTTTTCTTCCGATCTATCATAATCCTATCAAAGCTTTATAATATGTTACTATGCATTTTTCTTCTTTGTTTTGTTTAAAAAAAGTTGCATTCATTTCTTAAGTTAAAATTCTTAAGCATAAGAGATGTGTTACAGGCTATAAGGATGTGAAGTACATTTTCTTTTATTTAAAGTTAATGCAACATACAACAGTGCAGATGCGTTCGAAATTCCTGGAAAAACAGATTTGGAAGACATCTAATTTCGTCTAACATTTGACATTCATTAGTGAGTTGTTGTAAACAATCTACTTTTCTCTATTTGATTGGATATTGTGATTGTATTTTATACTTAAGATTTTTTATTTTTAGTGGATGAATGTCGGTGAGAAGAGCAACTCGGTCATGCATCAGTGCAGGTTGAAGGACATATTTGCTTATCTTTTTCTCTCAAGATCCTCCAAGGTAATCAAATATAGAAAAACTATATCATTTTGTCACATTTCCTGAAACTCTGTTTCCCATTTTATGAAAAATTACAGCTTTACCAGTGTAATCGTTGATTGTGATTTCTCTTTTCTGCTTCCTTTTGTTTTTACATGGAATGAGAATGTCGATGGTTTTCAATTGCAAATATTTTTAGGATTGAATTTCACAAATGGTTTTATTCCAGAATGTGTGTTTTGGTATTCCAACAGATTTTCAAATAAATTGTGCATCTTCATGCTCGCTCGCATGCGGCCGTAGCCTGCCCGGTGCGAGGCGTAGCCCGCCACAAGAGGAAGCCAAGCACGGGTGAATGTCGATGATCCCGCTGAATGTTGCCGCCCCCGCCGAATGTTGCCGCCCCCGCCGAATGTCGTTGTCGCCGCCGTCACCGCCTCCGTCGAATGTCGCCGCCACCACTGAATGCATCCGCCGAATGTCGCCGCCGCCACCGAATTTCGCCGCCGCGGTGCTTCAAATTCTTTTTTCCATGGTTCTTACTATTTTTTTCCTGAAGTTGATATTATTGCTCATTTTGGTTTTCCATTTACGGCGAACTCCTCACTCCCAAAATCAATTTGCTTGCAGATCTCCATCCTCCATGGATCTCGACCTAGAACAGAAGTTTCTCAAACTCCGACTCTGATCTTGATCGACTTGCCCGCATATCTCCATTCCCATTCCTTTCCTGCATCCAACCAGTCCATCAACTGACAAACTTTAGTGTCTTCCCTGCATCCGAACAGTCCATCAACTGACCAGCTTCAATCTTCCTGATTCAACAAAGTAGGTAAAATTCCTGAGATCTGAGAGGTTTTAACTCTATTTTAAGAATGTATATTTGATTAAGGTGTCTATTTGACAGCAAGCCGTAGTCGATCGCCCCTGTAAGGCTGTAATGATATGAGCCGCTACACCGGCTTCCCTACAAGACAGATGCCGATTCAGGTTTGTGAACTAGATTCTTTTTTCAGCCCATGTTGCAAACCTTCTAAGTTTATGCATTCAAATGTTCAGGACATGTGTACCTATGGATCGCAAGTGACGCAGCAACTCATACATTCATATTGATTCGAAATGGAATTTGTTGTTCTAATGATGTTTTGAGTGTAATAACTTTAATTCAAAGTTGCAAGAGCCCATGAACTTCTCCCCTTTTTTTCTATACTCTTTTACAAAAACATTATCTTTGCTGTGTTTTTTATCTCATTTGTTGATGTAGATTGAGTGACAATGAACTGTCCTATTTCGAACATGTTTTACTTATCTTAAAAGCTCTTAAATAATATGATTTTGTTTCTCTATCTTGGTGGTATATAGCTTTCATTATTCTATTATGTGACAGATATTTTAATTTTGTATATTAGAATGCTGAGAGTATTGAGATTATATTACTTACAGGAGTTGCGCACCAGGAGATGGTGAAGAAAAAATTATCTTCTCTTGATTTTGAGGTATGAAATGTAGATCTCCATCTAAACCGCCTTTGTGTATGCCTTATATTCTCAAACAATTTACACGTCATTTGAAAATTAATGAATTATAATATAGGTTTAGCTTTTATCGTTTTCCTGATGTTTACAAATGCTATCGTTTTCCTGATGCGAGTTAAAGTATATTCTTTAACATAAATTACTAATATATTCTTTGTGTTGGCTGTTAAAATCTGAATGGAAATCTGAATAGAAATCTCAGTTACATATTCCGGTTCTATTTCTGAATGGTGAAATTTCCCGAATGTTTGCTGCCAACATGGATTTCAAAAGCTTCAGCTTGATAGGTATTTCTGATGCATATGTTTGGGTTGCAAATGGAATTAGCATTTTTTTAAGTTTCTTTTTTTTCTTCGTTAGATAATTTAAGAAGTTACAAAATGTACATTTCCTAGAGTTTGTAATAGTTAATGTTATGGATTTGTTTGGTTCATGTCTTCTTTTTGCTCAAATAATTTTTAGCATCTGCTTATTAATATACTATTGTTGTTTTTGTATCCATGCTTTGCAGGCTATGAATTTCTTTGCAGCTCTTCTATTACTATTGATGTTTGAAGAGAATGCATTTTGGCACATTTTTCTTATTTTAATCTCTTGGGTTGAAGATGAGATGCTTAGGTTTGTTTGCAGGAATTACTATAGAAATTGATTTTTTTTCATGTTGTTTAGTCAGTACGGCTCCTATCATTCTGGTTTTGAGCTATAATGTAATTTTTTTAATCACATACGATAATATTAACTTATTACTTTTACTGTAGAAAGAGCAGTGGGTTTTCTCCTGCGGCATCGATCTATCATGGAGTTACTAGGTGATTTTGATTTTTATCTGAAGCATGGGTGTCATTATATTTTCCCGGGAATTATTTCTCAAGTTATTTCTACTACCATTTGATGCTAAATTAATCTATGAGATCATCACTCAATGAATCATGTTTTTTATAATTGCATGCCACATGTTCGATGATTTGCCTCCTCAAAATCTAATCTAATATAATATATTGCGAATAGTCAGATTATTTTATAATCTATATTTCTAACTTATTTTTGGTTATAATCTTCGTGATATATATACTAACCATTATGATCAGAACTCTAGATGTAGAATTTGCCTTATTTAGAGGTTAGTGATAGGAAGAATGTTGCCGACCCCGCCGGAAGTCGCCTCTCCCATCGGATGTTGCCACTCCCGCCGGATGTCGCCTCCCCCGTCGGATGTTTTTAATGAACCAAGTTTCATTCCAGTAAGCAGATGCTAATCCATTTATTTGTTCCACCTTTTCTAATCAGTTTAATGTTGTCAAAGAATTAGGCAGCAATTCCTAATCAGGTTTGCTCCAATACTACTTTCCCCTATACATTCATTTTATGCCAGTCTCATCATTGCACTGAATAAATTTAATATTGTATTTCTACTCCCTGATGCTTTCTAGCTCTCATTAGTAGTAAATGTTATCATAATTTTTTTAACATTGAGCTGCTTGATTTTTTGAAATATCATTCTTTCTTTTTATTTAACTAATGGTTTCAAGGTAGTTGAATCAACCTATTTTCTGTAGAATAATTGAGTCCAAATGATTCTCTGCTTCAATCAAGGCCAGCAACTCTATTATTCTTCATGTACTTATTTAGATCTTCCTGCATTTACATGTGTTTTCCAGTGAAATATATATGTGATCATAAAAGGTATCCACAGATGATAGAGGCCTAAGTGCTCGAGTTCCTTGATAGCTATTGCAGGTTCCTTCTGATTTATTTGAGTTTTACTCAAAACTAATATTCTGATCTATAAGATAATTCTGAATTGTCATAAAGCTTAAGAACTATACGTACATGAACAACATTCACCTATTTTGTATTGCAATTTAATTGCTCTAAAAGTTCGTAGCTAGATTGTTTGATTTGTTTACTCAATACATGTGAGGAAATTGCATTTCATTTCATCGCTAACTCAAATACAATCGAAAGTGCAAGTGCCGCCCCGACGAATGTTGCACCCTCCGACGAATGTCGTCTCCCCCGACAAATATCGCCTCCCCCGACGAATGTCGCCTCCCCCACGATGAAGGTTGCCCCCACAACGAGGTCGCCCCCATGACGAGGGTCGCTCCAACGACGAATGTCGCCCCCACGACGAATGTCGCCCCCACGACGAATGTCGCACCCACGACCAATATCACCCCCCACGACAAATGACATCGCCCACAACAGATGCGGGCGCAGCCCGCCCGAATGCGGGAGCAGCCCGCCCGAATGCGGGCGCAGCCTGCTTGAATGCCAAGCGGGCGAAGCCCGCTTGGTTACGGGCGAAGCCCGCAGCGACGCATCGAGAACGGGCGTAGCCCGTTCGAAGATGCTAGTATATGTATATATATATCTATATATATATGTATATATATATGTATATATATATATATGTATATATGTATATGTATATATATGCATATATATATACATATAAATATATATATATATAAGTATATATATATATACTTATATATATATGTATATATATACATATATTTATATATATATACATATATATATACATATAAATATATATATACTTATATAAATATATATCTATATATACTAATTATATGTATATACTTATATGCATATATATATTTATACATATATACATATATATATACTTATATATATATATATAT
>JAWHQI010002267.1:0-40776 GCA_033032865.1 Dactylorhiza incarnata | reverse complement strand
CCCCCCCCCCCCCCCCCCCCCCCCCCCCTCCCCCCCCCCCCCCCCCCCCCCCTCCGCCCAGGGTAGGCCCCTTCTCGTCCAATTTGGCTATTCGCAGTCCAGTGGTCTGCGTTTAGCGCTTCAGAACAGCGGGATTTGGCTATTTGCAGTCCAGTTTTGGCTATTTGCAGTCCAGATCCAAAAAATTATAAATAGGACCAAGGGGGCACCATTTGAAAGCATCTCATTCGAAGGCCAGCTCTCTCCCCTCTCTCTCTCTCTAACAGATCTCTCCATAGGGGGGAGGAGAGGCTTCAGTGGTGCCCAAGCTTAGTAGTGGCTTGGGAGGGGAAGTTCCAAGGGGACTTCCGGGTACGTGGCGGGGATCCCCACTAAGTTCTTGGTCCGTTTCCAAGTCCAAGTGCTCTTGTCTAGAGAGTTGGCTCGAGGGAAGTAGGTGTGAGACCACCCCTTTTAGGGACCCCGAACTCCACAGAGACCAAGTCTTGTTCACAAGATCTCGGCTTCAACACATGGTGCGGTGAGCGTGGAGAGTGGTCAGCACAGAAGTTCTTGAGCCAAGTCTCATGGCAGGAGACCTCGGAGGAGGAGACGATGAGGGGTCTCACATCCCAAGTGAGGTGATAGGAAGGGGAGAGTTCATGACGGCCATCAAGGGAATCATGGAGCTGCTCCAAGGCATCACCAGGGGAGGTGACTGCTCGGCTCCCTCCCCCCAGATACCGCCTTCTGGGTCGCAAGGAGTGCTCGCCCAGGGGGGGTCAGGAGAGGTTGCCCCAGGGGGTCGGCCAGGCAAGGAACCGGTGACTAAGAGTGGCGAGCGGGACCTCGCCGGGCGAGTGCTTTTTCCTAGCCCGGTGAGTGGGGTCTCGCTCGGAGCAGGAGTCACGCAAGTGGAGCTCGCGAAGCCAGCGAGTGGGGGGTCACCCTTTAGCGAGCTGATCATCTCGGCTCCCATCCCGGAGGCTTCAAGGAGCCCAACATGACTTTTTATACCGGAAAGGATGATCCCGTCCAGCACCTACAGTGGTTCGAGGATACCGTCTCCATCAGGCCCATGACGGACGCGTTCAAGTGTCGTCTCTTCGCCACCACCCTGGGAGACAAAGCTAGGGACTGGTTCCACCAGCTCCCGTTGGCTCCATTTACAGCTTCGAGGACTTAGGCCGAAGCTTCCAGCTACGCTTCTCCACATCCAAGAAGAGGAAGAAGAATGCTGAGTCCATTTTCCTGATCAAGCAGAGGCACGAGGAGACATTGGCCCAGTACATGGACAGATTCCAGGAGGAGATCTTGAACATCCAGGAGGTGCCAGGGTATTCCCTCCAGATGGCTTTCACCGTAGGGCTACGAGAGAGCCTCTTCAAGATGCGCCTAACTAGGAAGCCTCCCTTGTCCTTTGAGGACCTGATGGAAAAGCTGCAAGGAGATAGCCACCGAGGCGGCGAACCCGGGGCTGGCAAAGAAATTGGCGAAGTTGGTGGAGGCCTAGCCAAGAGAGCAAGGTGGCCTCAGCAGCAGGAAGGAAGGAGGAGGGAAGAGTAGAGGGGTCAAGGGTACCAGGGACCCCAGGGGGGTCAGGAGCAAGGGAGGGGTCTCGCCCAAGGAGGGGAAACTTCTACGGAGGCCAAGGGAGGCCCAACCCTCCTCCTTGGAGGCAGGCCCCTAGGCAACTCCTACCCCCACCAGCTCAAGCTATGGCGATTCGAAGAGGAGGAGTTGAAGCAAGAGACATCCCAGCCCGTAGGAGAAGGGGGGAAGGGCGGTGCCATACTGCGACTACCACCAAGCAGAGGGCATGCAACAACTACCTGCCCAGAGTTATTGGAGGTGAGAGAGGCGAGAGGTCAGGCACAACAGCAGCCGCCGGAGCGGATTGAAGAAGTTCCACCTGGAGCAGTGGTGGATGATGACATCTGCGAGGACCGAACCGACATAGGAGCCAAAGGACGGGTCGCGGTGATCCACGGGGGGGGGGGGGGGGGGGGGGGGTATGGATCGAGGCCACTCGTAAGGCAAGCCTCCACTCCGTATTTCGATGCAGCGTCGCTTCAACGTCACAGGACCTACCTCCAGAGGAGAAAATCACTTTCTCAAGCAAGGACATGCCAGAACACGAGGATCCATTCTGTGATGCGTTAGTCATTCAGACAGCCATCAAAGGTTACACTGTCTCTCGGATCCTCGTTGACAACGGGAGCTCTGTCAACGTCATTTTCAAGAAGGCATTTGATGAGTTGAAGGTGGAGGCAAGGAGGGTGCTGGCCTCAGATGGGCCCTTGTGGATTCTCCGGAGAAAGGAAAGAGGTAGAGGGTGGAGTTGGACTCCAAGTGACGATGGGGGGAGGTTCAAGGAACTGTCGGTTCGTCATAGTTGACGCTCCTAGCAGTTATAATGCCATCTTCGGAAGACCCCTCATCAACGCCTTCCGATGCGTACCATCATCCTTCCACCAGTGCCTCAAGTTCAACACTGGAGGAATCCAAGTCAGGATCCGCGGAGACCCCAGGATGGCGAGGCACTGCTACGTCACAGCCGTCAACAGCATCTCTTGGCAAGCAGGGGCGGAGGAGGAGATGGAAAAGATCATGGAGAGCATGAGCCAGATGGGAGTGCAGGAGAAACAGAGGAGTGATCATCTCGCGCAAGCAGCCTGAGAGCGAGCGAGTGTCATGGGGGTATGTTGTGTTTTTAGTTTTTTGTTGTTTTTCTTTGTAACAAGCTCTACCCCTCGCTGGTTAGGCCAGGAGGTTTTGACAAGCGAAATCCCCCCATTAGATGGATGAAGTTATTTTGCTTATATGATGAGTAAGTTGTTACCGAGATGTCCTCCTCACTCCAGGCTCTCACTAGCTGGGTGGGTCGAATGATCCTCGGATGGGTAAGTTCAACACCGAGATGTCCTCCTCACTCCAGGCTCTCACTAGCTGGGTGGGTCGAATGATCCTCGGATGGGTAAGTACAACACCGAGATGTCCTCCTCACTCCAGGCTCTCACTAGCTGGGTGGGTCGAATGATCCTCGGAAGGGAGAGCTTGCCACCGAGATGTCCTCCTCACTCCAGGCTCTCACTAGCTGGGTGGGTCGAATGATCCTCGGATGGGTAAGTTCAACACCGAGATGTCCTCGTCACTCCAGGCTATCGCTAGCTGGGTGGGTCGAATGATCCTCGGATGGGTAAGTTCAACACCGAGATGTCCTCCTCACTCCAGGCTCTCCCTAGCTGGGTGGGTCGAATGATCCTCGGATGGGTAAGTTCAACACCGAGATGTCCTCCTCACTCCAGGCTCTCACTAGCTGGGTGGGTCGAATGATCCTCGAAAGGGAGATCTTGCCCCCCCCCCCTCTCGCCCAGCAAGGAGGCGGAGAGGGGAGGGGCAGCTCGCCCCCCCTCTCGCCCAGCAAGGAGGCGGAGAGGGGGAGGGGCAGCTCGCCCCCCCCCCCTCTCGCCCAGCAAGGAGGCGGAGAGGGGGAGGGGCAGCTCGCTCCCCCTCTCGCCCAGCGAGGAGGCGGAGAGGGGGAGGCTCGCCCCCCCCCCCCCCCCCCTCGCCCAGCAAGGAGGCGGAGAGGGGGAGGGGCAGCTCGCCCCCCCCCCTCGCCCAGCAAGGAGGCCGAGAGGGGGAGGGGCAGCTCGCCCCCCCCCCCCCCCCCCCCCCCCCCCCCCCTCTCTCGCCCAGCAAGGAGGCGGAGAGGGGGAGGGGCAGCTCGCCCCCCCCCCCCCCCTCTCGCCTAGCAAGGAGGCGGAGAGGGGGAGGGGCAGCTCACCCCCCCCCCCCTCTCGCCCAGCAAGGAGGCGGAGAGGAGGAGGGGCAGCTCGCCCCCCCCCCCCCCCCTCTCGCCCAGCAAGGAGGCGGAGAGGGGGAGGGGGAGGGGCAGCTCGCCCCCCCCCCCCCCCCCCCTCTCGCCCAGCAAGGAGGCGGAGAGGGGGAGGGGCAGCTCGCCCCCACCCTCTCGCCCAGCAAGGAGGCGGAGAGGGGGAGGGGGAGGGGGAGGGGCAGCCCCCCCCCCCCCCCCCCCCCCCCTCTCGCCCAGCAAGGAGGCGGAGAGGGGGGAGGGGCAGCTCGCCCCCACCCTCTCGCCCAGCAAGGAGGCGGAGGGGAGAGGGGGGGGCAGCTCGCCCCCCCTCTCGCCCAGCAAGGAGGCCGAGAGGGGGAGGGGCGGCTCGCCCCCCCCCCCCCCCCCCCCCCCCCCCCCCTCTCGCCCAATAAGGAGGCGGAGAGGGGGAGGGGCAGCTCGCCCCCCCCCCCCCCCCCCTCTCGCCCAGCAAGGAGGCGAGAGAGGGGGAGGGGCAGCTCGCCCCCCCCCCCCCCCCCCCCCCCCTCTCGCCAGCAAGGAGGCGGAGAGGGGGAGGGGCAGCTCGCCCCCCCCCCCCCCCCCTCTCGCCCAGGGTAGGCCCCTTCTCGTCCAGTTTTGGCTATTCGCAGTCCAGTTTGGCTATTCGCAGTCCAGTGGTCTGCGTTTAGCACTTCAGAACAGCGGGATTTGGCTATTTGCAATCCAGTTTTGGCTATTCGCAGTCCAGATCAAAAAAACCTATAAATAGGACCAAGGGGGCACCATTTGAAAGCATCTCATTCGAAGGCCAGCTCTCTCCCCTCTCTCTCTCTAACAGATCTCTCCATAGGGGGGAGGAGAGGCTTCAGTGGTGCCCAAGCTTAGTAGTGGCTTGGGAGGGGAAGTTCCAAGGGGATTTCCGGGTACGTGGCGGGACCTCCCCACTAAGTTCTTGGTCCGTTTCCAAGTCCAAGCGCTCTTGTCTAGAGAGTTGGCTCGAGGGAAGTAGGTGTGAGACCACCCTTTTAGGGACCCCGAACTCCACAGAGACCAAGTCGTGTTCACAAGATCTCGGCTTCAACACCAGCGTTAAGGTTGGCAACGATGCAGAATCTCCTTCCTGTTTTGAAGATCTGAGTCATTAAAATATTTCTATACTGGGTCAACGCCTTACATTTGCCTTAACGCCGACGTTAGCTTCCAGTCCTATAAATAAGTGGATTTCGTCTTCTTCAACATCCAATGCTAAGAAGCTCTATTCAGCACTCTGAATTATTTATGAGGGCCGTATTTCCAGACCACAAAAAATCTCTCACTAAATCTCAAAAGAAGGAATCAAAGGAGGCATTAATTGGATGAATAATATGTGATTGAGTCATGACATAGAGGGCGATTGTTGGATGCATTAATTGGATGAATAAAAAAGGCAATTGTTAACCGCACCCCAATTTTGGCTATCAGTAACCCATTTGTATGAAGTATTACGTATTTTTTTTGGAAAAACGCCTTGCACAAGCATTTTTAGGAAAAATGTTCAACACGAAAGTTGTAGATATCGTCGATATCTACAACTTTTGTGTTGAACACTTTTGCTAAAAATGCACACACAAGACGTATTGCCGCTCGAATTGAAATGTGGGCGTAACTATAACGAATTTTGGAAATACGCATTGTGCATGCATTTTTAGGAAAAATGTTCAACACTGAAGTTGTAGATCTCGATGATATCTACAACTTTCGTGTTGAACACTTTCCTAAAAAGGCTTGTACAAGGCGTATTTCCAAAAAAATACATAATACTTCATAAAAATGGGTTGCGGATAATCAAAACTGGGTGCGGTTAACAATTGCCTAAAAAAAAATGACAGAAGGCTAAGAAGAAGCCAAATCATGATCTCCAATGCTTATAATCTAAAAAGGGCACGTGTGAGGATGAGAACAAAACACTTAGATTATAACACATGGGATATTTCAGGGTACATAAATATTTGAGTATTACTAATTGTATAAAATATTATATACAATACGATAAAATATGTGTGTTATAAAGTGTAGAAACACTAGATTTGCCATAGTGGATTTAATTATTATTATTATTTTTATATAATAATGGCCTTATCTCCATCTTTTCAGCTCTAATAATGTGATTCAATTATTTTTTAAAACATTTTTTAATATTTGGATATTGGATTTAGGGAAAATTCAGAAATTACAAAATGGGTCAAACATCATCTTTCTTCATCTTACAGAGTCGCTTCTCTCTATTTAGGCTTCGTTTGAGGGGACTTATTTTCACCGGTCAAACGGTTACGACCGCATGAACCGGACCTTAATTTAGGGTCCGGTTCATGCAGTCGTAACCACTTCACCGGTGAAAATAAGTCCTCCCAAACGAAGTCTTAGTCATTATTTTTGATGTGTAAATAATCAAAATTCATTATTTTTTTGGAGCTCGATAGCTGCCCGCCCGCAACCCTAAATCCGCTTGGATTATATTTCCAAGAAAATACTAATTGTCAGACAAATAGAATCACGGGAGTAAAACCTGTGATTTGTTTGGCTCTTGTGTAGCTGCCAGCACACAGTGATGACAAATCCGCTTGAGCTTTATAATATATTAATAATCTCTTTGAAATATAAATTAATTCAGAAGTCAGAACTATATCCCTAGGGATAATGCTGTGACGCATATTTTCATATTAATCATTATTAACCTTTTTTTTCTTCATAGAAAATAATATAAACAAACTAATTAATGGTAGTATATCGGAGATTGTGTTCGTCAAACTTGGGCCACTGAGTAAAACTTCTAAAATATTTGAGTATGAGATTAGAGCTCCATTAGGCAGGAGACGAGGACTGCCGAACGACTGATCTAGCTTTGCAACCTGTAGGCGGCCACGCGATTTTAGCTGCTGGGGCGGCGACGGACGGGTCTCCGCCATGCAAAATGGGGTGGGTCACCGTCTTGACCTCACCTAAGGAACTTCATCAACTTTTATGTCAGAACTAGTTTTTTTTTGTTGGTGTTCATAACCATTGTCATTTTTGTGAGAAACACGTTCCTACGAACCTGAGTGCACGCGAGGACGCAAACTAAGTTACCTGCAAAAATCGTCAGCAAAATACGCAAAACAAAATCACAATCAAACACAAAAAAGTATACATGGAAAACTCTCAAAAAGCAGGGTAAAAACAACAAATGATGATCAACAATACAATGACTTTCGTCCCGCGATCTTCAGATGGATCCTACAACTAACACAAATATCAAGACAAGAGAAATATGCAGGTATACTGACAAAGACGATCAGGTTCGAGTCAGAGTGACTCGCACCAGACTGGTTCTCTGAATCCTCTGCAGTCTTTCAAAGATTTTTCAACACTGTGTCAAGCTGTCTGCCTACGTCGACACACGACGCCACTTATGCACTTCGATCAGTCCGCAACCCATCAGTAGGTTGCCCCATTCGAGACTCAATGCATCACCACCAACGTATACTTGAGGGTAAGATGCCTCCACGTACGAGTTGAATGCCGCTATCCACAGATGCAGCTCAATATACTCGCTCGAGTAAATATGGTGGTTGCACAGCGTCGTCCTTTGCGCCAAGATGCGCACTCTGCATCACTGCACTACCACGATCGCGATTCGACAACACCGTCGATGCTTCAACAGTCGTTGCTCTCCCGAACCCAAACGGCTGTCGCCAAACACCACTTATGCCTCTCCGGCTCCGCCAAATCGGCTTCCACACAAGCCGGTGCTCTCCCACACACGCGCATCGCAGCCCGGCTACACAAGCACAATGCCACCAACGCTTCCCGAAATAAGCCCCCGTACAAAGATCCTTGGCGCCTCCGCCCTCACTACAATCGCCGCCAACAAAACTCACCCCAAAACTCCTCGCAGCCCCAAGGCCTCCGACCACCGCTGCTTGCTCAGGCTCCGGCACCGCCCAAAGTCGCCGGCGAGAAAACCCTGATTAGGAGGAAGAAGAGATGAAGGAGAAGGGACTTGCACAAACTGCTTGGAGAGAAAGCAACATTCGGCACCTCCTTCTCACTCGCACAAGTTATTTTATTTATACGTGTTGGAATATTTTTGCTATACTCCTATATTAATATACAAATAATGTAATTTTTTGTTTTTAAACTTTTGCAGAAAAATAGTAGATCTATACATATATATATATAATCAGCAATAATAAAATAAATTGCATAAAGGGATGAGAAATAAAAGAGAGAAATATATAGTTTAGAATCGAGTCTGGGTAAGGCGTGTGGTCACTGCCCTAAAGAAGTTGCACCACCCTCCGGCAGGGCTTTCAACTGATGCTCACTCCTCCAAGGTACAACACCCGGCTAGATAGATCCTGAAACTCCGATGTGCGCGGACACCGAAGAAGCACAGAGCACCCGAACCCCACTTGATGAAGCAAATGTAAAGAAAATGAAATCACGTAGAAGATCGTCACAGAATAGAGAGAACAGAAGAGCGTATCAGAGCGTTTCAGACTATCTGAGAAGAACGAGTATATATATAACTCGGATCGCAAGATCTCCTCCAAAATAGGATCTCAGAAAACGGCAAGAAAATAAATGCCATAATAAATATTAACGGATAGAAAAGTAAAGATCTTAACCGGGAAGAAATACGTTGAATATTCCAACGTAAATAAAGGCGAGAAACATGCATAAAGGAGCGACAAAGAAAAGCGCGTAAAACGGCAGAACGCGTGAACGCAAATCGACGTTGCGTCGAGTGCATATCGACGCTACGTCGAGTTCTATCGACGCAAGCATCGAGTCCTATCGACGCATGCGTCGAATTCCATTCGACGCCACGCCACTCCAGCGGGCAAAACGACGCTACGTCGAAATCTATTCGACGCAGCTCCGAATTCTAATCGACGCAACTCCGGTTAAAATGCCATGAAACTTTTTGGAACAAAAAATACAATTCAATTCAATTATTCCCCCCAACCCGGAACCCGGAACCCGGATCCGGTCCGGTCCGGTGCGTGCGCGCGCGCGCGCGTGTGGTTCATTGTTTCTCCTTATGTTCTTTTGAGCAAATAAGAATGAGTGAATACATATAAATATTCTTTGGCTAGAAAGCAAATAAGCAAGGTGGGACTAAATGTTCATCCTTTCTTTTATGAAAGGTTTCCCTCCAAATAATTTGGATTCCCTCCAATTTGGTTTTGAGCTTTTCCATCATAATGAGGAGCCCAAACGCCAAACACCATTTAGCTCTAATCAAAACATTTAATTTATAATGTTTTATAATTAAAATTTCTAACAATCCCCCACAAAAGCGAAACCAAAAGCGAACTTCATAAATATGATATTACTAATAATAAATAAAATCAAATACAAATTTGCTTCATCAAGTTGTATCTAATGCAATGGGTATAGATGGAATGGTTACCTTGAATCTATACTTAGTACTTACTTCCTCCACCGAAGAGTATAATGTGCCAGAGGCTTTGAATTATAAACTTTTGACCGGTAAATTGGATAAGCACACAAAAGATTGGTTGTTCTTGGGTTATGGCGGTGGGCGCGTTAATGACCATGCGCATTCCTTGATTTTTCATGAGAGTTATTTTGGGTTCAGCCCGGATCCCAAAGTTGCGGCCTCACAACAACTCCCACATAGGTGGTGCCTCAAGAGATAATCGTAACCAATATCTCGCAAAGAAATATGCCTTTGACAACCATTAAGAACTTAATTAAGTTCATCCTAACTTGTTACGTAGAGCACAACATCATAGGAATGGGGAGAAGGTTTTCTCAACCTTATATTTTGTGCTCCCAACTACGCTACGTCAACGGCTTCGTTTCTACCACATTGAACCCACTTCGTGGGATCTCCAATCACATGGGTTGGGTAACCACCGTTGGCAGCAAATCATGTGGGCTTAAGCCTCATTCCCTCGATGACAACAATATCTCCCTTCGGGACAATCCATTGGTAAGATTATCAGCCAGATTCAATTCTGACTTTACATAGTTGAGTGATATCACTTCTTTTCTTCTTTGCTTCACGCTTCACGGACTTGTATGATTCTCATGAACTTATTCATTTTGGAATTAGTACTATTAGAAGCAGTTAAATCAATAACACTTTTATTATCACAATGTAAAGAGATAGCAGGCATGAGGTTTTCAATTAATGGAATTTCACTAAGTAAATTTTTAATCCATTCTGTTTCGGCACATGTAGTGTCCAAAGCTATAAGCTCCGATTCCATGGTGCTTCTAGAAATAACTGTTTGTTTTGTAGAAGCCCATGAAATGGCAGAACCTCCAAGGAGGAATACATAGCCCGTCGTTGACTTAACGTCTAACGAATCAGTTACCCAATTGGCATCTGAATATCCTTCTAGTACTCCGGGAAATCCCGTGTACACTAAACTATAATCCATAGTTCCACGAAGATATTTAAATATTCTATTTAGTGCTATCCAATGTTCATCACTTGGATTACTAGTATATCTACTAAGGCGGCCTACGACATAGGAAATGTCGGGCTAGTGCGGTTAGCTATGTATAGGAGTGATCCTATCATTTGTGCATACCTGTGTTGATCAACGAGTTCATTAATATTTTTACAAAGTTTTACACTAGCGTCATATGGAGTAGAAGCGGGAATGGAGTCATAAAAGTGTTGAATTTAATCAACATTTTCTCAATCGAGTGTGAAAGAGATAATGATACGCTAGAATCATTTTTAACTAGTTTCATTCCTAATATAATGTTTGCTTCCCCCAAATCTTTCATATCAAAGTTGGATGATAAATTATTTTTGGTTTCATTAATAATTTTAATTGAGTTTCCAAAGATTAAAATGTCATCTACATAGAGACATAACAAGACAATTTCATTTCCGTCTTGTTTAGCATAAATACATTTATCAAATTCATTAGATTTGAAACCAAAAGTTAAGACTACGGAGTCAAACTTTTGATGCCATTATTTAGGTGCTTGTTTTAACCGTAAAGAGATTTAATTAATTTACAAACTTTGGTTTCTTGGCCTTTGACCACAAAACCTTCGGGTTGAGACATGTAGACTTCTTCATCTAAGTCTCCATGCAAGAAAGCGGTCTTGACATCCATTGATGAATGATCATCCTATGGATCGAAGCCAAGGCGACTAGAATACGAAGAGAGGTTATTCTAGCTACGGCGCGCATATGTGTCTAGATAATCTATTCCTTGTTTTTGGGCATAGCCTTTTGCTACAATGCGAGCCTTATATTTATCTATGGATCCATCCGGATTTAATTTCTTTCTAAAAATCCATTTACATCCTATGGCTTTGGCACCGGAAGGTAAATCGGTTAGGATCCAAGTTTTATTTTCTAAGATAGAATTAATTTCTAGATTAATTGCTTCTTTCCAAAAGGGATAATCAGATGAGGTCATTGCTTCCTCATATGAATTTGGATCCCCTTCAACTAGGTAAGTGAAGTAGTCCTCCCCATAGGATCTTTCGGTTCTAACTCTTTTGCTTCTTCTAGGTTCATCATTTCCTAATGGTTCTATAGAAGAAGTGGAAGGTTGGTTTGAGCTAGTTGAAGGTTGAGATGAGTTATTTAGTTTATATGGAAATTTATCTTCAAAATAAGCTGCATCTCTAGCTTCTATAATGGTGTTGTTAGATATTTCACTAATTAGGGAATTAGTGATGAGAAATCTATTAGCACTACTATCGGATGCATATCCTATGAAAATAGAGTCTAATGTTTTTGGTCCTATTTTCTTTCTCTTAGGTTCAGGAATTGCTACCTTAGCTAAACACCCCCACACTCGAAGAATTTGGAGGTTAGGTTTTCTTAATTTGAATAATTCAAAAGGTGTCTTATTGTTTTGTTTAGATGGAATCCTATTAAGGATGAAGGAGGAAGTGAGCAACGCTTCTCCCCAGAGAATTTTCGGGGCACCGGACTCGGCTAACATGACATTGACCATGTTCATCAAGGTCCGATTTTTACGTTCAGTTACACCATTCGATTGGGGAGAATATGGAGCAGTCACTTGATGAATAATCTCATGTTCTTGGCAAAATTGGGTTAGTTCATTCTGTTGGAACCCGGATACCGTCCAACTATTCGAGACTTGGGGATGACCAAAGGCTACTCGTTTAGTGATCGACCCACGTGAGACAAGGTGATAAGAAGCTAGAGAGCCTGCAAAACCACTATAACCTGCCTATAAACAAGACTCGCATGCTGCAGCGAGGAGGTCCCGCCACATACCCGGAAGTCTATAGGAACTTCCCCTCCTAAAGCCAATGCTGAGCTTGGCATAAGAGAGGCAGGCAAGGTACTCGCCCACCATAGGGGGGGGGAAGTGAAGGTGCCTTCTACTTGTGTATTGGGGTCCTATTTATAGGCAAATCCAAATGGACTGCGAATAGCTACTCCCGCCTTCTAAAATGGGTTGCAGATAGCGGCTCCCGCCCTCTGAAATGGGTTGCCGATAGCCGCTCCCGCCTTTTGGCGGGGTGAAAGTCTGTACTCGCCCAGGTGGGGGAGGTCTTCTGTACTCGCCCAGGTGGGGGAGGCCTTCGGTACTCGCCCAGGTGGGGGAGGTCTTCTGTACTCGCCCAGGTGGGGGAGGTCTTCTGTACTCGCCCAGGTGGGGGAGGTCTTCTGTACTCGCCCAGGTGGGGGAGGCCTTCGGTACTCGCCCAGGTGGGGGAGGTCTTCTGTACTCGCCCAGGTGGGGGAGGCCTTCGGTACTCGCACAGGTGGGGGAGGTCTTCTGTACTCGCCCAGGTGGGGGAGGTCTTCTGTATTCGCCCAGGTGGGGGAGGCCTTCGGTACTCGCCCAGGTGGGGGAGGTCTTCTGTACTCGCCCAGGTGGGGGAGGTCTTCTGTACTCGCCCAGGTGGGGGAGGCCTTCTGTACTCGCCCAGGTGGGGGAGGCCTTCTGTACTCGCCCAGGTGGGGGAGGCCTTCTGTACTCGCCCAGGTGGGGGAGGCCTTCTGTACTCGCCCAGGTGGGGGAGGTCTTCTGTACTCGCCCAGGTGGGGGAGGTCTTCTGTACTCGCACAGGTGGGGGAGGCCTTCTGTACTCGCCCAGGTGGGGGAGGCCTTCTGTACTCGCCCATGTGGGGGAGGCCTTCTGTACTCGCCCAGGTGGGGGAGGCCTTCTGTACTCGCCCAGGTGGGGGAGGTCTTCTGTACTCGCCCAGGTGGGGGAGGCATTCGGTACTCGCCCAGGTGGGGGAGGTCTTCTGTACTCGCCCAGGTGGGGGAGGTCTCCTGTACTCGCCCAGGTGGGGGAGGTCTCTTGTACTAGCCCAGGTGGGGGAGGTCCCTGTACTCGCCCAGGTGGGGAGGTCTTCTGTATTTTTGATCTCGACGAATTACGGGTTATACACAATCCCCGCTTTTTTCGAGCTCGATACGAGCTCGGAAAAACAATGTAGGACCCGTGGTTCGGAGAGATGGGCAGTGGATGACATGTCACTCAGTATCCCTCTCAAGCCCTTCGCTAGCTGAGCAAGTTCAACTAAAATAGATGGAGAAGAGTCGATACCGTGCAGAAGCGAGGCTCGACTGGAGGTGGAGAAGATTCGACACCCTCCAGGCCATTCGCTAAACAAGCGAGATCAACTGGAGGTGGAAAAGAGTCGACACCTCCAGGCCATTCGCTAGACGAGCGAGCTCAACTGGAGGTGGAGAAGATTAGACACCCTCCAGGCCATTCGCTAGACAAGCGAGCTCAACTGGAGGTGGAGAAGATTAAACACCCTCCAGGCCATTCGCTAAACAAGCGAGCTCAACTGGAGGTGGAGAAGATTTGACACCCTCCAGGCCATTCGCTAAACAAGCGAGCTCAACTGGAGGTGGAGAAAATTCGACACCCTCCAGGCCATTCGCTAAACAAGCGAGCTCAACTGGAGGTGGAGAAGATTCGACACCCTCCAGGCCATTCGCTAAACAAGCGAGCTCAACTGGAGGTGGAGAAGAGTCGATACCCTCCAGGCCATTCGCTAGACGAGCGAGCTCAACTGGAGGTGGAGAAGATTAGACACCCTCCAGGCCATTCGCTAGACCTGCGAGCTCAACTGGAGGTGGAGAAGATTAAGCACCCTCCAGGCCATTCGCTAAACAAACGAGCTCAACTGGAGGCGGGGAGAAGATTCGACACCCTCTAGGCCATTCGCTAAACAAGCGAGCTCAACTGGAGGTGGAGAAAATTCGACACCCTCCAGGCCATTCGCTAAACAAGCGAGCTCAACTGGAGGTGGAGAAGAGTCGACACCCTCCAGGAGCGAGGCTCAACTGGAGGTGGAGAAGAGTCTACACCCTCCAGGAGCGAGGCTCAACTGGAGGTGGAGAAGAGACGACACCCTCCAGGTGCGAGGCTCAACTGGAGGTGGAGAAGATTCGACACCCTCCAGGCCATTCGCTAGGCGAGCGAGCTCAACTGGGGGTGGAGAAGAGTCGACACCCTCCAGGCCATTCGCTAGACGAGCGAGCTCAACTGGGGGTGGGAGATGAGTCAACATCATCCAGGAGCGAGGCTCAACTGGAGGTGGAGAAGATTCGACACCCTCCAGGCCATTCGCTAAACAAGTGAGCTCAACTGGGGGTGGAGGTGCCAAACATTTTAGGCTTTTAGAGTTGACTAGGTGACAACTCTCTTCTCGAGGACATAGAACTCATTCGAGGGGGCAAGTAGCCAGCCTGCAGGGGAGGAGCCCAGTGATACGTCCTGGTCTACGACAACAACACATCTCGAGGACTTCAACTCACTCGAGGGGGAAAGTAGCCAGTATACAGGAGAGGAGCTCGTGCAGTGACCTGGTTTACGGCAACAACACATCTCGAGGATTTCAACTCACTCGAGGGGGCAAGTAGCCGGTATGCAGGAGAGGAGCTCGTGCAGTGACCTGGTCTACGGCAACAACTCATCTCGAGGACTTCAACTCACTCGAGGGGGCAAGTAGCCGGTATGCAGGAGAGGAGCTCGTGCAGTGACCTGGTCTACGGCAACAACACATCTCGAGGATTTCAACTCACTCGAGGGGGCAAGTAGCCGGTATGCAGGAGAGGAGCTCGTGCAGTGACCTGGTCTACGGCAACAACTCATCTCGAGGACTTCAACTCACTCGAGGGGGCAAGTAGCCGGTATGCAGGAGAGGAGCTCGTGCAATGACCTGGTCTACGGCAACAACACATCTCGAGGACTTCAACTCACTCGAGGGGGACAGTAGCTGGTATGCAGGAGAGGAGCTCGTGCAGTGACCTGGTCTACGACAACAACACATCTCGAGGACTTCAACTCACTCGAGGGGGCAAGTAGCCGGTATGCAGGAGAGGAGCTCGTGCAGTGACCTGGTCTACGGCAACAACACATCTCGAGGATTTCAACTCACTCGAGGGGGGCAAGTAGCCGGTATGCAGGAGAGGAGCTCGTGTAGTGACCTGGTCTACGACAACAACATCTCGAGGACTTCAACTCACTCGAGGGGGCAAGTAGCCGGTATGCAGGAGAGGAGCTCGTGCAATGACCTGGTCTACGACAACAACACATCTCGAGGACTTCAACTCACTCGAGGGGGCAAGTAGCCGGTATGCAGGAGAGGAGTTCGTGCAGTGACCTGGTCTACGGCAACAACACATCTCGAGGATTTCAACTCACTCGAGGGGCAAGTAGCCGGTATGCAGGAGAGGAGCTCGTGCAGTGACCTGGTCTACGACAACAACATATCTCGAGGATTTCAACTGACTCGAGGGGGCAAGTAGCCGGTATGCAGGAGAGGAGCTCGTGCCAGTGACCTGTTCTACGGCAACAACACATCTCGAGGACTTCAACTCACTCGAGGGGGCAAGTAGCCGGTATGCAGGAGAGGAGCTCGTGCAGTGACCTGGTCTACGACAACAACACATCTCGAGGACTTCAACTCACTCGAGGGGGCAAGTAGCCGGTATGAAGGAGAGGAGCTCGTGCAGTGACTTGGTCTACGACAACAACACATCTCGAGGACTTCAACTTACTTAGAGTACCTGAGAATATAGTTTCATTCTCTCCCTTAGTAACTAGTGCACGGGCAAAGAGAGTCCGTACTCGAGGGGCAGATCGGCCAACATGCAAGGGGGAGCTGATCTCGGCCGGCAATGCAGAGACTTGGACTTAGGATGGCGCACGCACTGAACCCGAGACGTCTCATCTCATGCTCGACCAAAAGTTTCAAGGGGAGAGGTGAGATCACACGTCCTAAAATGCTTTTGAATATATCATACTACTTCGAGTGGATTCTCGATCTAACTTTTAAGAGTTTTGCAATAGAAAGATCAATATTGATATATGTAGTGAATAAGAAGAAGAAGAAGTTTTACGTGACCTGATTCATGATAACTTTTCCTTGCCAAGGTGAGTTATGAATAATTGTCCTTTGAGTTTTCATCAGGGAGTATAAACTGTTGAATAAGATCATCCCAAATAAGAACACCCATCGCGAGTAAGCATTCGCCGGATATAGATTTCTTCTGAATCTTGCAGAGATGAGTAGTTGGATACAACCTCGCGAGTAGGAACTCACAGAACTAAAGAGAACACCATAGTTGTTGAAGCGATGACCTCGCGAGTACGGACTCGTGGAATTAATAGAACACCATAGTTGCTGAAGCGATGACCTCGCGAGTACGGACTCGCGGGATATATAGAAAAACACCTGAATTGTTGAAGTGAATACCTCGCAAGTGGAATTCGCGGAATAAAGTAGAAAGGACTCGTGAAATATACTCTCTATCATGACCCTGTCATATGGATCCCTCTGTGACAGTTGTCATCGTGGTCAAGATGTACAAGTAACACTATCTGCAAATCAGGTGAAAGCACTCAGGAGTTTTACCAAAGCACCCATGAGTGTTAATATGTACTATGTATGAAAATGTGTTAGCAATAAAAAGAGGTGAAAACGAGGGCAATACAAGTGTCACCTTTGACCTTATGACCCCCTACGCAGAGTTGTCGGGGGTTCCGCCTGGCCTTAAGTTTCCCTAGAGAAGGTCACTTACATTGGGTCGCCTCGCACCTTGCGAGTAGAACACATGCAAGCAGAATATCTGCGAGTAGAACTCATGCGGGCAGAATATCTGCGAGTAGAATACCTCTTTCCCGGCCACCTCGCATCTCGCGAGTAGGACGCTTGCTGGCAGAATATCTCTTTTCTGGTCGCCTCGCATCTCGCGAGTAGGACGCTGGCGGGCAGAATATCTGCGAGTAGAACTCACGCGAGCAGAATATCTGCGAGTAGAATACCTCTTTCCTGGCCACCTCGCATCTCGCGAGTAGGACGCTTGCTGGAAGAATATCTCTTTTCTGGTCGCCTCGCATCTCGCGAGTAGGACGCTGGCGGGCAGAATATCTGCGAGTAGAACAACTGCGAGTTTATTGAGCTCTCCAAAGCTGGAACTCACCTCAATTTGAACTCACCTGACCAGGTACTCGCCTCGCTCCCTTCTCATCAAGGCTCACCGTGAGGTCTCACACTAAAGTTTCTTACTCCGGTCACAGTCCACGCTCACCGCACCAAAAATGTTGGAACCCGGATACCGGTCCAACTGTTCGAGACTTCGGGGTGACCAAAGGCTACTCGTTTAGTGATCGACCCACGTGAGACAAGTTGATAAGAAGCTAGAGAGCCTGCAAAACCACTATAACCTGCCTATAAACAAGACCCGCATGCTGCAGCGAGGAGGTCCCGCCACATACCTGGAAGTCTTTAGGAACTTCCCCCTCCTAAAGCCAATGCTGAGCTTGGCACAAGAGAGGCAGGCAAGGTACTCGCCCACCATAGGGTGGGGGGGAATTGAAGGTGCCTTCTACTTGTGTCTTGGGGTCCTATTTATAGGCAAATCCAAATGGACTGCGAATAGCTACTCCCGCCTTCTAAAATGGGTTGCAGGTAGCGGCTCCCGCCCTCTGAAATGGGTTGCCGATAGCCGCTCCGCCTTTTGGCGGGGTGAAAGTCTGTACTCGCCCAGGTGGGGGAGGTCTTCTGTACTCGCCCAAGTGGGGGAGGCCTTCGGTACTCGCCCAGGTGGGGGAGGTCTTCTGTACTCGCCCAGGTGGGGGAGGTCTTCTGTACTCGCCCAGGTGGGGGAGGTCTTCTGTACTCGCCCAGGTGGGGGAGGCCTTCGGTACTCGCCCAGGTGGGGGAGGTCTTCTGTACTCGCCCAGGTGGGGGAGGCCTTCGGTACTCGCACAGGTGGGGGAGGTCTTCTGTACTCGCCCAGGTGGGGGAGGTCTTCTGTATTCGCCCAGGTGGGGGAGGCCTTCGGTACTCGCCCAGGTGGGGGAGGTCTTCTGTACTCGCCCAGGTGGGGGAGGTCTTCTGTACTCGCCCAGGTGGGGGAGGCCTTCTGTACTCGCCCAGGTGGGGGAGGCCTTCTGTACTCGCCCAGGTGGGGGAGGCCTTCTGTACTCGCCCAGGTGGGGGAGGTCTTCTGTACTTGCCCAGGTGGGGGAGGTCTTCTGTACTCGCCCAGGTGGGGGAGGTCTTCTGTACTCGCCCAGGTGGGGGAGGCTTTCTGTACTCGCCCAGGTGGGGGAGGCCTTCTGTACTCGCCCAGGTGGGGGAGGCCTTCTCTACCCGCCCAGGTGGGGGAGGCCTTCTGTACTCGCCCAGGTGGGGGAGGTCTTCTGTACTCGCCCAGGTGGGGGAGGCCTTCGGTACTCGCCCAGGTGGGGGAGGTCTTCTGTACTCGCCCAGGTGGGGGGGAGGTCTCCTGTACTCGCCCAGGTGGGGGAGGTCTCCTGTACTCGCCCAGGTGGGGGAGGTCTTGTGTATTTCTGATCTCGACGAATTACGGGTTATACACATTCGAAGTGTATTCTCCACCTCGATCGGATCTAAGAATTTTGATTGACGATCCTAATTGATTTTCTACTTCAGCTTTAAAAATTTTAAAGTATGAAAATACTTCATCTTTAATTTTTAATAAATATATATAACAAAATTTGGTGAAATCATCTATGAATGTTACAAAATATTTATTTCCACCTCTAGTAGGTTGGCGGTTCGAGTCACATACATCTGAGTGAATTAACTCTAAAGGTTTTGAAGTTCTTTCCACTGTTTTAAAAGATTTCCTAGAAAATTTAGATTGTACACAAATTTCACATCTAGAACTTGGTGCAATATTAAATTTCGGAATTAAATTTAAAGTCATCATTCTTTTCATTGAATCTGAATTCACATGTCCTAATCTAGCATGCCAAAAATCTGAATTTGAACATGAAATAGAAGAAGATGAAATCTGATTTATTTCTAAATCAGCAACATTTAATTTGAATAAACCATCACAAATATATCCTTTGCCAATAAAAACGTCATTTAATGTTATTACAACTTTATTTGACTCTAAAACAATTTTGTAACCCTTCTTCACTAGCAAGGACCCGCTCACAAGATTTTTCCTAACTCTTGGCACATAAAGCACATTTTGCAAGGCTAGTGTCTTCCCGGATGTCAACCTAAGATCCACTCGCCCGCGTCCAAGTATTTGTGCCGAAGAAGCATCTCCTAAGATCATGCTTTCTCCACTGATGTCCTGAAAGGTGGCAAAGCAAGAACGATCAAAACAAGTATGAACATTTGCTCCGGAATCAAGCCACCAATCTGATGAACAAGTGAGAAGAAGACTAGGAGTATAATCTAACCTGAAGATAGGTTGAACCGGTGCTTGGATCATGTTGGCCTGAGGCTTGTCTCCACGAGACTTGCCAATCACGGGTTCTGTCTTCTTGTAGAAGCAGTTGGTGGACAGATGGTTTGTGCGGCCGCAGATGAAGCACCATTTCCCTTTACCTGGGTTTGGGTTAGAGGGACCAGGCTTGGGATGATTGGGTTTTTGATGGCGGGAACCTTGAAGGAAAAGTTTCTTGAAATTCTTTCCTTTCCCTTTGAAGTGATGGTGGGAAGAATGATTGCCTTGCGATTCAGTGAGATTTACTTTAGGAGCAAGGTCTTTGGGGGTTTTAGAATTTTTGCTCTTATGTTCCTCCTCTATGCGGATTGCATTTTGGATTTGAACATAAGTGAGGTTTGATTGGTCATGCCTTAGTCTAGTGCTAAAGCCGGACCATGAATCGGGAAGAGAATCAATAAGACATGCAACAAGATAATTTTCGGAAAGGATTGAGCCATCGGCTCGGATCTTGGACAACATCTCATCTAGTTGATGGAGTTGATGATTGATGGGCTTGGAAGCATCAATCTTGAATTTATGGAGGTTGGAAACATTGTAGCGTTCTATACCCGCATTGTCAAGGTTATAGCGCGCTTCAAGTGCATACCACAATTCCTTAGCCGTACGATATTGGAGGAATACATCGTAAAGGCTGTCGGACAAGGCACTAAGAATGCGGTTGCGACAATGATATTCAATGTCCACCGGATCTCTATATGGGACACGTCTAACATAGGTTCTAGTGGTGTTTGCAGTTGAGGATGAGGATGAAGGTAAAGTTGAAGTGACTGCATTTGCAGCGCTAGGGATTTCAGTTTCTACGGCAGTAACATCAAAGATTGCAGATAAAAGACCTAAGGTGTTAAGCCAGTATTCTATTTGTGCTTGCCAACGACGAAAACCATTTCCATTGAATTTCTCGGGTTTGATCCCGGCAGAATCCTCAGATCTAGAAGCCATTAGTGATTTCTGAAATTTAAAATAAATACAATAAATAACAGTACATGTAAACACTAAAACAGAGATAATCATTTGATTATTTGATTTTATTTATTCTGTTTATGTGGAATTACAACTTCTTTAGAATGTTGGAATATTTTTGCTATACTCCTATATTAATATACAAATAATGTAATTTTTGTTTTTAAACTTTTGCAGAAAAGTATCAAAATATAGATCTATACATATATATATATAATCAGCAATAATAAAATAATTGCATGAAGGGATGAGAAATAAAAGAGAGAAATATATAGTTTAGAATCGAGCCTGGGTAAGGCGTGTGGTCACTGCCCTAAAGAAGTTGCACCACCCTCCGGCAGGGCTTTCAACCGATGCTCACTCCTCCAACGTAAATAAAGGCGAGAAACATGCATAAAGGAGCGGCAAAGAAAAGCGCATAAAACGTAGTAGAACGCAAATTGACGTTGCGTCGAGTGCATATCGACGCTACGTCGAGTTCCATCGACGCAAGCGTCGAGTCCTATCGACGCATGCGTCGAATTCCATTCGACGCCACGCCACTCCAGCGGGCAAAACGACGCTACGTCGAAATCTATTCGACGCAGCTCCGAATTCTAATCGACGCAACTCCGGTTAAAATGCTATGAAACTTTTTGGAACAAAAAATACAATTCAATTATTCCCCAAATCCCAAATCCGGGTTAAAATTCTAATCGACGCTCTCTCCAATGGGGCAAATACCGCTCACCTTGGCCCACCAGCTGGAGGCCTAGAAGCTGATCACCGCCGCCACCACCACGGAAGAGCTGCCCCTGAGCAAGCAGTGGAGAGAGCTACGCGGGAAGAGATACGCAACATGATAGAGGAAGAGTATGCCCAAGCAGGACGACGCGCCGCTCTCACCCGCCGTCCCGCGCATCATGACTCCCTGCTATCACCTCAAGTTTTAGCCCATCCAATTCCTAATGGCTTCAAGCTTCCCAACATCGAGACGTTCGACGCGACGGACGATCCACTGGAGCACGTCAATCACTTCACCACCGTCATGAGGATTTACAGCGCTCCTGATCAGCTCCTCTGCCAAGTGTTCCCAGCAACCTTGAAGGGACAAGCGCGCACTTGGTTCCATTCCCTGCGGAATGGGGCCATCAACAACTTCACAGAAATGGCGCAGCAGTTCGTGGATCAGTTCATTGCCAACCGCCGAATTGTTCGGGATCCCTCCCACCTCTCAGGAATCCGCCAGAACGATGGAGAGACACTCAAAGATTTCTTCCGACGCTTCACTACCGAGGCTCGACAGATCCCAGGAGTCGACCCCGAGCTCCTGCGAGGAGTTTTCCTGGGAGGACTCCGCCCAAGTGGCTTCTACTCGGCTCTCATGAGAGAAACCGTGCCAAGTTATCCCGACCTCGTTCATCGGGTTGAAGCACAGATAGCTGCAGATGAGGCTATCGAAGCACACCGTCGGCAATTCGAAGGAAGCCAGGGAAGGAAGAGGGGATCAGATCAAGCCCCTCGCGAACAAGAAGAACGTCGCGGCGGGGAGCGTCACGGCGATGAACGCCGACGTAACCACCAGAGGGATCTGGGACCACAGCCGCCCAGGACCTACACCCCGTTGAACACCACCAGAACGAATGTGCTCTACGCCATACAAAACAACCCCGAGCTCCGCATGCCCAAGATACCCCGCCAAATCCAAGGGGCGACCAGTCCAGGTACTGCGAGTTCCATCGGGGAAACGGGCATACCACTGAGGAGTGCACCAGACTCAAAGACGAGATCGAGCGCCTCATCCGCCAGGGACTCCTGGGAAGATTCCTACAAGGCCAGATTCCCAATCAACCCCAGCAGCCTAGGGATGCAGGGGAGCAGCCTCCCGCCCCCCGAGGCGCGGGGGGAGGAAGGCCGATGGTAGGAGAAATCGAGACGATCGCCGGACCCCCCGCCTCAGCATCACAGATCCTCTCAATTGCCCAGCCCGTAAGAGACCACGAAGACAAAAAACTCAAGCAAGATATTACGATAGCTTTCGGAGACGAAGACTTGCAAGGGTTGCGGCTTCCGCACCAGGATCCACTCGTGATCAGCGCAGGGATCGGGGATCCCTGCTTCAAGGTGAAGAGAATACCGGTCGACAATGGAAGCTCGGTCGATGTCTTATTTCTCTCCACTTTGCAAAGCATGAAGCTCACAAAAGACCAGCTTAGTCCTGCGGCCGGGCCCGTCTACGGCTTCGATAACAGACCTGTCCCGGTGCAAGGCATGATCATTCTCCCAGACACATTGGGCGAATTTCCAAGACAGTCAACGCACAACATCCAGTTCATGGTGGTAGAGTCCACCTCCGCCTACAATGCCATCTTCGGGAGACCGCTCCAGTCGATCTTCGGGGCAATCCCCTCCATTCCACACCTAGCTATGAAGTTCCTTACTGCCGCGGGAATAGGAGTCATAAGAGGAGACCAAGAGGCAGCCAGGACCTGCTACCTGAAGCAGGCCCAACCAGCAAGGGCGACCGCTCTCAACATCAATAACTTCGACCTGCGGGACGAGGCTACTTTGCAACGAGGAGCGCCCGTTGAAGGGCTGGTAGAAATACCACTCCCGGCGAGACCCGACTCGAACTGTTCAGGTCGGGTCACTCTTAACACAAAAAGAGCGAGAAGAGTTCACCACCTTCCTGCGCAGGAGAACGAGGACATTTTCGCTTGGAGCCCGGAAGACATGCCCGGGGTAGATCCTAACGTTATTTATCATTCGCTAAACATCAACCCCGCCTGCAGACCTGTGATTCAAAAGAAGAGGAACTTTGCCCCGCGCGTTTAAAGGCGATCGAGGAGGAGGTAGCTAAGCTCCTAGAGGCACGATTCATACGCGAAGCAGAATACCCCACATGGCTCGCCAACGTAGTCATGGTGAAGAAGGCCTCGGGAAAGTGGTGGATGTGCGTTGACTACAGCAATTTGAACCAAGCGTGCCTGAAGGACATCTTCCCCCTCCCAAGGATTGACCAGCTCGTCGACGCTACAGCAGGCCATGAGCTGCTCAGCTTCATGGATGCTTATTCAGGTTACAACCAGATAAGGATGAACCCCGCAGACGAAGAACATACTGCCTTCCGCACCGACCGGGGAGTCTACTGCTACAAGGTGATGCCTTTCGGCCTTAAAAACGCCGGAGCCACCTACCAAAGGCTGATGAACAAGGTCTTCAAGGACCTCATCGGAGAAATGATGGAGGTTTACGTGGACGACATGCTAGTAAAGAGCGTCCACCGGCGCGACCACTTGGAAGACTTGGAAAAGTGCTTCCAGCTTCTCCGTCGCTTCCAGATGCGGCTCAATCCCAGCAAGTGTGCGTTTGGTGTGACGGCGGGGAAGTTTCTAGGTTTCATGGTAACCCATCGGGGAATCGAGGCCAACCCGAGAAGATCAAGGCGTTGGAGGATATGTCGCCACCTCGCTCAATTAAGGAAGTACAACGCCTAAACGGGAGGATCGCTGCTTTGTCCCGTTTCCTATCACGAACGGGAGACAAGTACCTCCCCTTCTTCAAAATCCTCCGGGGAGCGCGTCATTCAGGTTTCCAGTGGACGGACGAGTGCCAAGTGGCCTTCGAGCTACTCAAACAGTACCTGGCTTCGCCACCGCTCCTGTCAAAGCCCACCCCCGGGGAAACTCTGTTCTTGTACCTGGCCGTGTCGCCTACGGCTCTTAGCTCAGTGCTCGTGAAAGACGAAGGAGGGGTGCAGCGACCGATCTACTACCTCAGCAAAGTCCTCACCGACACCGAAACCAGGTATCCGACAGCAGACAAGACAGCCTTGGCTCTTGTTTTCTCAGCTAGAAAACTTAGACCCTACTTCCAGGCTCATGTGGTCAAAGTATTGACGCAACTCCCATTGCGGGCAATCCTCCAGAAGCCGGAAGTCTCGGGGAGACTTGTAAAGTGGGTCGTAGAACTCGGCGAGTTCGACATCCAATTCCTGCCTCGGCCCGACATCAAGTCACAGGTGCTCGCCGACTTCGTAGTGGAATACACCATCCCGCCAGAAACAACCCTCATTAAAGACACCACCAGCCCCCGTTGGACCCTCTATGTCGACGGCGCCTCTGGAGCTGAAGGGGCCGGAGCAGGATTGCTCCTCATAAGCCCCGAAGAGATCACCCTGGATTACGGACTCCGGCTAAAGTTCCCCGCAACAAATAACATCGCGGAATACGAAGCACTGATCGCCGGACTCTGACTCGCCATCGACTGGAAAGTCGAGAGCCTAACGATCTACACAGACTCCCAACTCGTGGTCTCACAGGTTGAAGGGGATTACGAGGCTAAGAGCGAGCAGATGGCAAAGTACCTCGCATTCGCGAAATCACTTCTCCAGAAGATCTCATCGTATCAGATTCTACACATCCCCGAGAGCAGAATTCCAGGGCGGATGCTCTATCCAAGCTCGCCACCTCACCCTCCAGCTACCAGTCTCGAAGACGCCAAATCGAAGAAGTCGTGATCCCAAGCATTCAAGGACCATGGGAAATCGCAGCCATCCACCAGGAAGAGTCATCCTGGATGACCCCATTGCGAGCTTACCTCGAGCAAGGGCACCTTCCAGAAGATCGCCTAGAGGCGCGAAGGCTACGAATGCGGGCAGCATCGTTCACCATTATAGACGGGGAGCTTTACAAACGGGCATTCTCAGGACCATATCTAAAATGTCTGCCAGCGGGCGAGGCGGACTACGCCCTCAGGGAAGTACACGGAGGAGTCTGCGGAGAGCACCTAGGCGGAAATGCATTAGCGCGGAAAATACTACGTCAAGGCTTCTATTGGCCAACGATGAGGAAGGACGCGGCCGACTTTGTCCAGAGGTGCAAAAGCTGTCAGCTGCACGCCAACATGCCTCATCAACCCCCGGTCTCACTTTCCACGCTGCAGAGTGCGTGGCCATTCGCGCAGTGGGGGATCGACCTCCTCGGTCCCCTACCTCTAGCATCCGGGCAAAGGAAGTTCATCATCCTAGCCATCGACTACATCACCAAATGGGTGGAGGCGGAGCCCCTGGCCAAAATTACGGAAGAAAACGCCAAACAATTCGTCTGGAAGAACATCGTCTGCCGCTTCGGCATCCCGGCTGCGATCATTGCCGACAATGGCACTCAATTCACTGGGAAGTCCTTCACCAAGATGTGCGAGGATCTGAAGATCAACCTGCGTCACACGGTCGTGGCACATCCGCAAACCAACAGACAAGTAGAAGTCATAAACCGCACCATCCTCAAAGGACTGAAAACACGCTTGGAAGAAGCCGGGGGACAGTGGGTAGACGCGCTCCCGAATGTGTTGTGGGTGTATAGCACAACAGAGAGGACTCCTACAGGGGAGACACCTTATAACCTCTGTTACGGAACCGAAGATATCATCCCCGTCGACATCGGCGTTCCGAGTGCTCGAGTATTAACCTTCGATCCCAACAAGAATGATGGACTGCTCCGAGAAAACCTCGATCTAATCCCAGAAGTTCGAGACAGCGCTGCTCACCGTGCTGCACTCTACCAAATGCGTGTCGCTCGGACTTACGACAGGAGGGTGAAGCCCAGACCAATCAATGTAGGAGATCTCGTCTTACGCAGCATCGAGGTCACCGGTAAAGGCCCCCAAGGAGATAAGCTCTCACTAGCCTGGGAGGGCCCGTACGTAGTCACCACAGTCGTGAAACCCGGAACATACAGGCTCAAGACGGCGGAAGGGAAGACTTTGCCACGCACCTGGAACGCTCAAAACCTGCGCCACTTTTACCAGTGATCCAGGGACCTCTACCATGTATTAAGCCACGAGCTCAAGCTCGTGCAAACTTATCTTCAATTTATGTACAAGCCGCGAGCTCAGACTCGTGCACCTATCTTATATTACATGTTATGTAAAAGCCGCGAGCCCAGACTCGTGCACCTATCTTATCTTACATAAAGCTATGCACCACATGATTTCATACTGTAAAACCATATTTTGACACTTACACTCACTTAAGGAAAAAACTTTATAAAGAGGCCGTGCCTCGGGGGCTTTGCACCGCCGTCGATTGAAGGCTCGCCCTTCACCTCCGCCGTCGAGTCCCAGCGTCGTAGGGGCCTGCCCCCCCTACGTTCGCCCCCGGTTTGAATACACCAGCTATTCACCGGCCACTTCGAGGCCCTGCCTCGGGGGCTTTGCACCGCCGTCGATTGAAGGTTCGCCCTTCTCCTCCGCCGTCGAGTCCCAGCGTCGTAGGGCCTGCCCCCCTTACGTTCACCCCCGGTTTGAATACACCAGCTATTCACCGGCCACTTCGGGGCCCTGCCCCGGGGACTTTGGACCGCCGTCGATTGAAGGTTAGCCCTTCTCCTCCGCCGTCGAGTCCCGGTGACGTAGGGGCCTGCCCCCCTTACGTTCACCCACGGTTTGAATACACCCGCTATTCACCGGCCAAGCCGCGAGCACAGACTCGTGCAAAAAAGCCGCGAGCACAGACTCGTGCAAAAAAGCCGCGAGCACAGACTCGTGCAAAAAGCCGCAAGCACAGACTTGCGCAAACTAATTTTCTATTGTGTAAAAGCCGCGGGCTCAGAACCGCGCAAGCTAATCTGTCATTTTGCAGAAACCCCTCAGCCCATACGGATATCAGAGCCGGGCAGCAAGCCCACAACGACCTTGGAAAACCAACACCCTCCGACATCAGCTCCTACCAGAAAAGCGCCGCACAGAGGACAATGGGTAAAGCCGCCGCAGAAAAAATCAAAACCTTCGAACTCCTCGCTCCGGAACTCGGACTCCGAAGGTTTGGGGGGCTTATGTTGTACACCCGTAAAGGCCTTAGGACGCACCTGAAGAAAGCCCCGGAAAAGAGAGGAGGGTTTGACAGTCAAAGAGCGCGGTAGCACGCAGGCTGCACCCCCCGACCGCACCGCCCTTAGGGGTGCGGCCGGCCAAGCCGCACACCCCAAGGGGGTGCGGCCGAGCCGCACCCCCCTTGGGGTGCGGCCGAGCCGCACCCCCCAAGGGGTGCGGCCAAGCCGCATCCCCCCTTGGGGGGTGCGGCCAGGCCGCACCCCCTTGGAGGGTGTGGCCAATCCCCCCCCCCCCCCCTTGGGGGTACGGCCAATCCGCGCCCACCCCTCCTCGGGGTGCGGTCCGGCGCCCTCTCCTCGCCAAAGGACCCCTGTCCCCCCCTTGGGGGGCAACTCTCCGTCCGCCGTCCGCCCGAGGCATCCCCGTGGTTCGTTGCGCACTTGGAGCACTTCGGCGCTAGCGCGCGCTCAGAACGTTTCTGAGCGCGATCAGGAAGTTTTCTCACTTTTGTCTTTTTCCGGTCTTCTCGCTTTTTGGGTTCCGGTTCTCATTTTGTCTTTCCGGCTTCTCATTTTTGGGTTTCCGGCTTCTCACTTTTTGTCTTTCAGGTTTCTCACTTTTCAGGAACAGTCGGTCGCCTTTTTCGCCTCCAACAGAGCTGCCCGAACTGCCCGAGCCGCCCAAGCTGCCCGAAGGGCAAGGTGGTCATTTACGAAAAATGGCGATCCATGTGCCCCAAACCGGAAAATATGATTCGTCCACCGAGCATTTATGGAAACTGCCAACGACAAGATTACCAGACTACCCCGGCCAAAGCTATAAAAAGGGCCCTGGGGCTTCATTTGAAAGGACCTTGACTTCTGGACCCGGGAGAGCTCCTTGCAGACTTTTGCGGAATTCTCCTTCGGCGCTTGAAGATTTCCTTTTCGGACTTGAAGATTTCCTTCATCCCGAAAGGCGACGCAGCTGCTCACTTTTGTTCCCCGGAGCAGCTCACTTTTGTTCCCCATAGCAGCTCACTTTTGTTCCCCGGAGCAGCTCACTTTTGTTCCCCGGAGCAGCTCACTTTTGTTCTCCACCTTTCTCAGAAGGAGAAAAGGACTTAGTTTTTTCCAAGAGGCGGCCTGTCGCCTTCGGATCTCTCTATCTCTCTACTACTGTAACGAGTTGCGGCCTGTCGCACTCGAGTTCTAAGTCTCACTTTGTAACCCCCCTGAAGATAGTGGAATTTGGTCGGCACAGCTCCGACCACGTGGTTTTTTACCTTTCCGGGTTTTCCACGCTAAAAAGTCTCAGTGCAATCAACGAATCTCTAATTGACTGTTTGCGCGTTTAGTTCGCTCACGAGCTAAGGTGGTTCAAGTGAACCGGTCTACCAAGAGCCCTAAGCGTTCCGCAACATTTCCAAAAAAATATTTATTAAATAATAACACAACATTAAAATAATAATATGAGCATGAACAAACTATAAATGGTATCAAATCAAAGAGCTTAGCTCACAAAAAATTAAAAAATATCATAAAATAAGAAAATGGTTATAGAACAGTGAAATCGTCTATTCGCAGTTCTTACTATTCGTAGCTCTAAAGAGAAAAAATTGTTGTCCACAGATATTTTTATTATCCGCAGATTAATGCACAAAAATTAAAATAAAATAAAAACAAACAAAATAATATCTACAATTACAATACTCTATTTTACTAAAAAAACTATTAGATTTGTTTAATCAAATTAATGAGTGTATACATTTATTTAGAAATCTTTAGTATAAAAAACTAACTATTACAGTAAGAGTTTTTATAAATAGAGTTATTATTAATAATAATTCTTTGTAAGTTCGCGAGGAACGTAAATATATATACCTTAAATTATTGATTAAAAGTTAACTTTGAGATAAAGAATATTTAATTCTAATTATAACTCTAACAAAAAATTTAATTCAAAAAATAAAAGAGGCCCGAGTGTGTAGAGAGTACCCTTTCCACTCCTTGATTTTTACATGCCTACCATTTAAATACTTAACCTACTACTTAAATGCCTTCATTATAGAAGCGGGGTAAAAAGGTCATAGCCCCAAAAGTCTATAGGCCGTGTCCCATGGTGAAGAAGCTGTCCCCATAAAAAGCCCTACTCCTCTCCTTCCTCTCCAAGAAAGACGTTTCCATTTTCAAAACATTACAAAAAAACGCCTATTAATGGCAGAGAATCAAGAGAGTCCCACAGAGAAATATAGAGCTTATTCTTCCAGGAAAAAGATGGGTTATGGCGTTTCTCCTCTCTTCTTCTTCACTCTCTTCCTCTTCTCTTCCCGGCTTCTCGCCGCCGGTAGGTTTCCGGCGCCGATCGATCTTCAGAATCTGAACTCCATTTCGTTCGACGAAGGATACACCCAACTCTTCGGCGACGGCAACCTGATGCTCCTCCGGGAAGGGAAGACCGTCCGTATCTCCCTCGATGAGAGAACTGGTAAGGTTTGAAACTTTTATTATTGTATTGTAAGTTCAATCGCCTTCCGCGTATTGGGTATTTGAAGGGCTTTCGATTGGGATATGCTCAGGTGCCGGATTCGCCTCCCAGGATCTCTTCCTCCACGGAATCTTCAGCGCCTCCATTAAACTCCCCTCGGATTACGCCGCCGGCGTCGTCGTCGCCTTCTACGTGCGTTGCTTCTCTCTGTCAAATACTAAACCAGAATCCGGTAAAAAAAAATATTTCGTATGATCTTTTCTCTACTTTCTGGATTAGATGTCTAATGGAGACGTGTTCGAGAAGAATCACGACGAGCTGGATTTTGAGTTCCTGGGGAACATCAGAGGAAGAGAGTGGAGGGTTCAGACCAACGTATATGGAAACGGCAGCACTGGATTCGGAAGAGAGGAGCGATATGGGCTCTGGTTTGATCCGACTGAAGATTTCCACAACTACTCCATCTTGTGGAGCAGAAATCGGATCATGTAAGCAGAAATCATCAGCATCCTCTCACTGTTTCATAGCAATTATTTCATCCGCGACCACATTTCGATCATCTTCTTCCTCAACTTGTTCTGTTTTCACAGATTTTACATCGACCACATACCAATTAGGGAGGTTTTGAGAACGGAATCAATGGGGGGCGACTCCCTTCCAAGCCGATGTCCCTCTACGCCACCATTTGGGATGGCTCCGCCTGGGCCACGGCCGGCGGCCGCTACAAGGTCAACTACAAGTACGCCCCTTACGTGGCCGAGTTCGCCGACCTCATCCTCCACGGCTGCGCAGTCAATCCCATCGACCGCCTCTCGTCCTGCCTGCAGCACGAATCCGAGGTCTACGAGTTCGTCGCAATCGCGCCCGAGCAGCTCTCCGCCATGCGGGGGCTCAGGAAGAAGCACATGACTTACTCCTATTGCTACGATGGAAAGCGGTACCGGACGCCGCCGCCGGAGTGCTCCGCTTATGTTCAAGAGTCCGAGCAGTTTGAGGTAGCGGGGAGCCGGTCAGGATACCGCCGACGCCACGGGAAGCACCACCATCGTCAGGCGGCCGCGGAGTCGGACGAATAGAAGAAGGAAGATCAGGTTAGGGAAGTTGTTGAATTGTTACTTTGGGTGATTAGTTGTGATAAAATTGGGGAGGGGTAGATTGTTTTTGTGCATCATTTTAGCCTGGGGGTGTATAGGAATGTGGTGTGACAACTTTGGAGAGCTGTTGATTGAATCAGTATTTGCATTACATTATATTATATATATATATATGAGAGAGAGGGATGATTCAGTCTTTGTCTTCTTCATTATAGATTTCCTTTGTAATCTTCTGAGTGGGTTCATGAATATATCTTGTTGTCTGCACCTGAAATAAATAGAGCAGGGAGTTTGCAGTGAAGATGTTTGTGTGTTTGTGTGTATGTGGGCGCACACACACTAGCTAGCAGCCTGCGACGACAATACTACTAGCTCGCCCGATATTCTTGTTGCATAGTGTTTGACAACGTGAGCGATCAATGGTGCTGTTGTGGCTGCACGGGAGCACCACTTGTATACATGAATTTATTGCACGGGCTCCGCCCCTACTGCCAAGCACGACAGTACCTGGCCGGTGACATCGGGCTTCGCCCACCCTTACGCCCACAACATATACATGAGTACTCAAAATGACCGCGCAAAAATTTAATCAATATTTAATAATTGCTTTTTTCAAAAAAAAAATAGGTTTGCATTCGTTTCACGGGTTTTGAGAGGAAGGAATTGATTTTGGGTATATCAAAATCAATATTTGTGTTTATTTTGTGTGTTTAGAGGATGTAATTGATCCGATCGGTTTTGGGAGGAAGGTTTTGGACCAAAACCAATTATGCTGTTCGTTTGTACTTTTTATGGACGGGATTGGCTTTTGCCCAAAACCCCAATAGGTTTTGGAACTTTAGAAATTTACCTATCCCCAAAATCGACCAAATTTGGTCAGTTTTCCTTCATGTGCGATCGTCTTATCCGCAAAACCATGGGTGCAAACCAAGGTTGCAAATCCTAAAATTTATTTTTCAAAACCTTCCTGCAAAACCATGGGTGCAAACGAAAAAAAATTGGTTTTGGACCAAAACCAAAACCTACAAAATTTTGGTTTTGACCAAAACCAAAACCCTCGGTGTAAAACCTATGAAACGAACACAGAGTTATATTTAACAAAAATTATTTTAAAGTAGGTCTATGAGATCTAATGATTACATACTATAGTAGGTCTAAGAGATCTAGTGATTACCTACCATAGTAAGTGTATGAGGTCTACTAAATTTTTTTGAATTTTATGAATTTGTATCGTTATTTTTATTATAGGGATATAGTGTAATTACAAAAATAGTGGAAAATTTTGAATGTTTCGCCAAAGACAACTTCTTGTATATAGTAAAAGATATAAAATAATTTATGTGATTATATTTGACTATTACGATTAGTTTGATAATGTAATTAATTTCTACCAAATATAATACCCATTGCGTGTGGAGCTGAGCGAAAAAAACCAGGGAGATCGCCCGGACGATATCCGGGACTAGGACGTAAAACAATTCCCATCCCGGAGGCCGCGCCTGCCCGCACCTTGGCGAATTGCAGGACCGCTTCGGTGGCGTCGAAACGACGACGCGCACTAATAGCAGCGGCCCCCCCCATGTTTGCTAGTAGTCACCCTAAACCTAAGCACAAGTGTTTGTCC
Source organism: Dactylorhiza incarnata (assembly GCA_033032865.1). NCBI lineage: Eukaryota > Viridiplantae > Streptophyta > Magnoliopsida > Asparagales > Orchidaceae > Dactylorhiza > Dactylorhiza incarnata. The sequence continues at coordinate 8,301 of JAWHQI010002267.1, read as the reverse complement.
ATACTTATACATCATCAGGCCCACCCCTACACTTTAGGCAGTGGGTAGGAACCTTGCTCAGGGCTTTTGATTTGTTAGAGCGAAAAAAACAAAACAAAAAAACACAGGGAATGATGAGAACATATCATTATTGTGGGCCAATCATCTCTTATAAAACTTTGAATATTTGGAAGCTCTCTTTATTGAAAAGAGAATTATAAGGATTTGGTTCAATCCCAAACGCATTTATAGTTGATCTGTTTGGGGTGTTTTTGGAGCGCGGTCGGGCAAAGCCGGATTTGATTTTTATAGGCGTGTCTATTTTGTAATTATATTTTTATATACCCTCGGGATCATGAGTGAGAGTATACAAGAATTAATGAAAGTTCGAGTCTCTTTCTCTCTTTAGTTCTTTTTTCTCCTCCTCCTAGAGTTAGGGTTGATCATTGCTCCCATTTCTTCCTTCTCCTCGTATTCTCCCTCTAGGCTAAGCTCAACTCCCCCGTATCTCTGCCACCGCCGACAGGATATTGACGTGTTATGGGAAGGCCCGTAATAGTTTCTCTCCTCTAGTGTCGATCCATATGAGATTGGAGGTTCCTGATTGCAGGGCGAGGGAGATTAGTTGTTGTTGAAGTTGTCGCACGTTGGTTGAACCCGACTTGGCGAGGCAAAATTGGACAAAATTCATAGGTCATGGCAAGCTAATACGCACATTTTGCCACTGGTTTTGCATATTATTATCTCATGAGGACATTTAGGGCATCTACTTACTATTTAATTGCCGCTTAATTCTTTATATATCTTAACTACTATACATAAAATATAAACTCATGACTTCGAAATTAGAATAGTCGTCAGATCACGGGTTTCATAATTCTGTTGCCGTCCAATCGAGCTCAATCAAACTACACCCTCTCTCCACATTTTACTATGTCTCCTAAACCTATTACAAGGGTGTCCTAAATGTATGTAAAATTACGATTTTGCCCCTTTATAAGGCATAAAATATTTCAAACTCGGGTTAGCACACAACATTCCGCCGCTACCAGCCCAAAATTGAGCTCAAAACAAGCCTGCTGCAGCCCGATAACAACAACACTTCAACAACAACCATCATCGGGGATGCTTTATATACTTAAAACTGTAAGCAAAATAGGCAGTGAGACTATTTTTATGATTTGCGCGACGCATTTTTTATGATTTTGAGCACTATTTATATATTATTTGAAAAAGTGATCAACATGAAAGTTGTAGATCTCACCGAGACGAATAACTTTTATGTTGATCACTCTTTGATTTGAAGCCCTTTAGGCTCCCAATTCGGCGTAATATTTTTCGGATTCTAAATCGGGGGCTTAAATGGCTTCAAATCAAAGAGTGATAAACATGAAAGTTATTCTTCTCGATGAGATCTACAACTTTCATGCTCATCACGTTTTCAAATAAGATAAAAATCGAGCTCAAAATTATAAAAAAAGAGGCTCACTATAAAATCTAATTTAAATTATTTATATATTGGAGAGAGAGAGAGAGAGAAGGAGAGAGAAGGAAAGAAAGAGAGAGGAGAGAGGGAGAGAATTATTTTTTAAACATCAAAACTTTTTAATATTGATGTATATTTTTACGGTTATTTTGAGTACTCATATGTATATGTTGCGGGCGCAGCCCGCAGCGTCATGGGTATAGCCCGCCGTCGCCGACCGAATATTGTCACGCTTGGTCATAGGGGGCGGGCAGGGTATTGTCGTGCGGGACATGAAGGGCTCCCCCCGTACACTGTCACTCTGTGTGTGTGTATATATATATATAATATATATAAGAAAAAAAGTGAGCTTTATGTATGGTGGTGCATGTGGCGCTATGGTTGTTTAGAATTATTAGGCTTGAACCCATTATCTTGTGTGGAGTGGAAGGTGTCTTTTCTTCTTTATAGAGCATGGAAGGTTCTCTCTATCTTGGCTAGTGGAGGCCAGAGAAGGAACTCTATGTTGACTTTGAATGTGACACTCCTTATCTATGTAATATATATTGAAAAGAGAATTTTGCGTGATTCATGAACCTTAAACTCATGTAACATTTGATTTGAATGTTCAAATCAAATGCAACGCATAAATTTTTTTTAGGAATTGTTAAAGGCAAACAAAAAACGATTATTCGCACACCAACATAACTTAAAATTCTAGTTCCGAGTTTTTCTACAGGCAAATCAAAAATGACTATCCGCACATAAACATAACTTAGCAATCATAATCTAAAATTAGTTCTGAATTTTTCTACGGGCAAACCATAAGCCGCACACCAGCGCCAAAAACCTTCCCCGATTCACTCTCCGAAACTTTCTCGTGTTCGCTCGGTGCCACACAATAAATGTTAATCGGGAAAGAAATGCAATATAACATAACAAAAGGCTAATAGCATCTTCTTATCATAAACATAGTATAACAAAAGGCTGTTGAGAGTACAAAGTAAGAAAATAAAAATAATAACGGTGTAGAAAATTTAGTGATCATACTTTTACTCATGCATAAATTGAGACTATCAGTTAACTTCTGTGGTTAAAACATGAATATTGAGATCAAAATTTTCATTCATGGATCAGACCTTGGTTATTCAAAAAGCTAAACTCGGTGAACCAACACTTCAATAACTCTGTCCTTATAAAATAAATTTGAGCTTACTGTTTTGTATGATTTTTAGGCATAAATAAGCTATTGCAACTTCACATATAGATCAAAACTATAACATACATATATCATAATTTAGAGAAGGAAAAACTCACCATTTACTTCTTCTTTTTCTTTGGGTCACTTTGATTAGCAACTATCCTCAAAACCCTCTCAATGGTAAAACCCAAGCAAAATTTACTAAAATTAAGAGAATCTAACTACTAAAAAAACTACATTCATTTTATATATTTTTTGGAATCTTGCTTGAATTTTATATAGTTTATCATGATTTCGAGCTTTAGAAAATAGAATTGATAAGTTTATGGGTAGCTACATCACAGCTAGAAAAAAAAATCATTTTTTCTAATTTTAGATTTGGTTTGTTAATAACGATAAGTTTGTTGTTAACATATTTGTTTGCACCGACTAACTTTCAAAAAAATATGATTTGTTGTTAACAATGATGTGCGGATATCCATTTTGGTTTGCCTTTAGCAAAAAAAAAAACATGAGCATAGGGGCACCACATACCTAATGTGTGCTAGTAGTAAAACTCGACCATTGTTCGAACGACAATTAGTTATTTTTCATCAAAGAACTCGTGTATGAGGTTTCCTCGCACCCTAGTGCGGCATTACACGTATCGTTAGTCATCATCAGTCATCAAAGAAGTCGTGTAAAAGTATGTCTCACTAAAATTTAAATACAAAATTTAATAAAAATGAAAGAACATGGACATACTTTAAAAAAAAAAACTCGTAAATTATAAATAGTTGTAAAAATAATAAAAAAAGATAAAATTGAAAAGATAAATATTTAACAAAAGAGGAAGTTTACTTATATAATAGTATGTGTAATCTCTTATTAATTTAGGCCCAGTTTCTCAATATTATGTGTTCAGAATTTACAGATATTAGTTCTTGACATTTGGATTTTTAGTTTTCATTTTGGCAGAAACTTAATTTTTATAACCATTTTGTTTGTTTTAATGTGTTAATTTAATATTAATGTTTATTATTAGCACAAGTCTTATTTTTAATTTATTTATTTAATTTATTCAACATTCCACCAAAATAAATTGTCTAATTTTTTTTCTTAAACATATTTTAACCAATTTATTAAATTGATATAGATCAAATAATCTAAAGTGATAGATAAATTAGGCTCTCTTTGGCACAACCGTAGCAGTCGTGAGCATGGCGGATATGAATCATACTTCAATCGTAGTTTGTGAACGCCCAATCTCACCTAAGGAACTTCATTCCATTTTATGTTCAAAACTAGTTTTTTTTTTGTAAGTTACATTCTATGACAATGACGTTTATCTTCAAACTCATCGGAGCAAAAAAGCCGTGACAAATGAAGCTTTGGGCTTTGTATGGAGGGACTTATTTTCATTGAACAAGCGGTTACGACCGTTATTCTCACAATTTTTGTTGAATTATATTCAGTGACAAATTGTAAGGAGGCAACAAATTACAAATGGGAGATGAACTATAGTGAGAATCCTATGGGCGCTACTTGTTATTCTATATAAAAAAATTTAGAGAATCAACTTTAAATTTATTGGCAAAAATAGTGTTTCATCCATAAATTTTTACACCTTTAAGAAATCAGCCCCCTTAATTTTCTATTATGAGGTTTTAGTCTCTCAATTTCTAATCCATGTGAAATTGGTCCTTTGTGTTAATAATTAAGGCATTGCAACAATTAATAATTAATAATTAAGGCATTGCAACAATTAATAATGATTAAGCCTCAAAACATCAATTTTCCCGCATCTTGAAAGGACGACTCTCATAGCTTCCGCAAACAAGTCACTGCCCACAGATGCGACGCAGCTCATACTTGCGTCGGCAAATATACCTTGAAAATCGACATGCCCGGAGAATTTCAACCGGAAGAGCTGGTCGCGGAACTGGGGCGGATTCTATTTTAGATACAACAAAAGACGAACACACTGGGAGCAGGTAGAAGCAGAGAGACGCAACGAGGACGCGGCCACCGCCACATACATCAGCGAGAAGATGAAACGGCCGAAAAGCGCCAACAGAATAATTGTTTCGACAACAATGATCAACAATACTTTCTCCACCACGCAACGCGGACTAGAAATCGGCTGACCATTCTATTAACGCTCCCATGTCTCTATTCTTTTCCTCCCATTTTCATCATTTCTTCCTCAGCCATGCCATCTTGCAGCCGGCCATTTCTAATCACTTTCAGTGAGTCTAACGAAGAGGGAGGAAGCTTAGATATAATCCATGAGAGTTTCGACGTGCATTTTCATGGCTGCATTCGTCGCTTAATGCCATTAGTGTCTACTGTGACCTTCTTGATGGTTTCACTTTGCTTATAATATAACGGAATTTCCCTCCGAGGAAGCAGCGAAATGCAGTGTAGAAGTCAGAAGAGGGCAGTTTACTCGAGTCATTTTTGCAATACCTTAGTTACTACCATAAATGACTGATTTCAGGTGGATTATAAAATTAAGGGACTAAAATCTCACAATAAAAAATTGAGGGACTGATTTCTTAAAGATGTAAGAGTTTAGGGAGTGGAACACTATTTTTGCCTAAATTTATAATAATCTGATTCCCAATATTGCATGAAAGAGAAGGACGAAATGGACCATTTTTAGGCCACTATCATCATAGAATGTAAGTTTGGCATGACAACGGTTATGACCACCACCAAGAAAATAAAACTAATTTTGAACAGAAAAGTGGATGAAGTTGCTTAGGTGAGGTCGGGCGTTCACGAATGACAGTTCATAATCACCGTGTTCATGACCGTCGCCGCCATGTCAAACGGAGCCTAAAGCATGGACCTGCGCCTTCTTTTACTTCTAAGAAATGGAGCGAGGAGTAATATTTGAAGTAACATTCACTCCAGCGAACAATTCAGGGCCCTACAATGCTCAACATGGTTTAATTGTTTCACCACAATATCAATCAAGGTTTCAAACAGTTAAAATCACAGTTACTAACTATTTTCAATAACCTGCTCCATTTCTTCCTATAATATACCTTCATATTAAAAACAACTGCCAAATACATTACTCCTGCATTTGCTTATGATGGTAACTTGCTAAGAGAATGTGACCTACATTAGGATTTGATAAACCCACTAAAATACGCACATTTTTATTCAGAATTATACAAATTGTTTCGAGCATATTTGATACAAGTTGATTTCTTCTTTGTATTTACCGGGACCTCCCCTCGAAGTTTGCAAAATTACAACCTGCACTTCTCTAATTTTCAAAATTACAATTACCACCTCAATGTTTCTCCAAGGGGGTACTTTTGTGCATGGAGGTTATGAAATGTAAACTTATAGGGGAGGTTTTTGTAATTTCGGAAGTTAGAGGGGTGCAAACTGTAATTACACAAACTTCGAGGGGAGGTCCGGTAAATAACCCTTATTTGTAATAATATTTCAATCTGAAGATTTTTTTTTTTACATTTTTCAATGCACCTTAGCTTACAAGTGTCTCCAAACATAGGTATACTCGCTTAAATGATTAGGGCAATGCTTGTTATATTATTTTTATAGATTTTCTAGCACAAAATTATTAAATATTATGAAAAATAAATTGCAGAGAGAAATGAAGTAAAAGAAAAGAAATTGAGGGAAGGAAAATCACTTATAAATTCTGCTGGGCCTGGAAGTTGTGGACCAGCATGAGAAAATTGTGAACGATTCTTTTCCTTCTGTGGTGATGACGCTCTCAGGGTGAAACTGCACCCCCTGAAAATCAATAACCAATAAGTGTATTATATGATAAGTAAAATAGGTTTGCTAAATTACAGGTTGCACCCCTTTTGCTTTTGAAATTACAAAAATCTCTTCTGTAAGATTACTTTTCATAACATCCAAGCACAAAAAGATCCCCCTGGCGATTTATTCCGAGGTATTTTGTGCATGGATGTTATGAAATGTAAACTTAAAGGGAAGGGTTTTGTAATTTCAAAAATAAGAGGGGTGCAACCTGTAATTATGCTAACTTTCAGGGAAAGTTTTGGTAATTATTCATATATATATATATATATGGCCATTTACCGGGACCTCCCCCTCTAGCTTTGCTAAATTACTGACAACACCCCTCTTATTTTCAAAATTACAAAAACTTCCCATAAAGTTTTCATTTCATTACAAAAAAACTCCCCTGAAGTTTTCATTTCATAACATCCATGCACAAAAACTCCCCCCTCAGTGTACAGTGTCCAGGGGGTATTTTTTCATGGATGTTACGAAATGAAAAGTCCAGGGGAAGTTTTTGTAATGAAATGAAAACTTAAGGGGAGTTTGTTGTAATTTTGAAAACAAGAGGGGTGCTCTCAGTAATTATGCTAACTTACAGGGGGTTTGGGTAATTATATATATATATATATATAAAGTGATCAATGATAGCCAAAGTGAAAGGACTTGCCATATTCATGATAATCTAGCATCAAGCACATGGAATGTCCATCTCAAGCTAACAATCATTACAATTTGCTTTGTTAGTTAGAAGAACCCTAGATTTCAAAAAGCTTCCTAAATCAGGAAAAGGAAATTACAGGGAGAATCCAAGTTAGACGAGTAACACCATTCGTCAAACCAATATTCATAAGTCGAGCACAAATCAAAGGCGAGAAACTAATTAAATTAATATTCAATTCAAAAGTTTAAGCCAACGAGTACAAACCAATCGCATGGTATTTATTTGGTTGCTTTAAGTTGCAAGCATGTTTTTCGTTCTGAAAAACTCCCTGATTTTCATAATGCAATTCTCAAACAAATCTGTTAGAACTTAAGCATCCAATTCAAAATCAATTTGTTACAGGTGGTAGAGCTCGAGATGTATATTAAGTGCGCTAGGCTGCAGAAGTTTCGCACCCTCATACCTACAATCTTTGGTCTCTAGCACGTATATTTCTTCTTATATATAACATAAATTATATTTACTAACCAAATGAAACTAGAAGTAAATATTTCGCTCCCTAGACGAATTCACACTTGAAATTGCAGTTTTATTGACTAATGACCAAACCTGATGTGGATACACGGGCCGCCCTATTTTACTAAGACAAACAAGAAAAGAAAACATAAAAAAAACAAATAATTGAATCACCATTTTAGTGTATAGATTTATTTGTGGGGGGTATCACTATCGCTAGTTTAATAATTGCCCATGGAAGAGACTGAGAAGCCATAGGAAGTCAAAGAAGGTCCTTAAAGTACAGGAAACAGGGAGAATATAATTATCTGTCACAAAAATGTGAATGGTGGACACACCATAATTCACATGAAGACACTAGCTGCTGTGAGGCTGAGGCAGGGAATTTAATAATTTGGTCAACTGTTGTATGAATATGTGTAGTTCTTACCAACACCACCTTCAACCCCATCTGGAAACTAAACAGCATGATTGTTTCTGACATATCAGAAATTCTTTAAAAATATGTGAAAAGGCTAACTTGCAATACAAGGATCCTTACAACTTGATGAGGCCAATGGACTCAGAAGATTCTCTAATCTTTTCTTTAAAACTGGAACCAACCACTCTACTCACCACACAAAAATTATTCCTTGTATAACTTGGGCCCCGCTTGGAGAGCTAGTGACGCAGGACAAAAGACAATGTGAAATAATCGGCGCCTCGGCG